>JAAAKM020000002.1:0-60950 GCA_010016025.2 Alatinidae sp. Z8VKAUB7J3 | reverse complement strand
ATAAGTAGAACCATAAGTAGAACCATAAGAAGGATCATAAGTAGAACCATAAGAAGGATCATAAGTAGAACCATAAGTAGAACCATAAGTAGAACCATAAGTAGAACCATAAGTAGAACCATAAGAAGAACCATAAGTAGAACCATAAGAAAAACCATAAGCAGAACCATAAGTAGAACCATAAGTAGAACCATAAGTAGAACCATAAGTAGAACCATAAGAAGGATCATAAGTAGAACCATAAGAAGGATCATAAGTAGAACCATAAGAAGAACAAGAAATAGATAAGAAGTAGAGCAAAAAGTAGAACAGGATCTAAAACAACGAGCAGAACAAAAACTATGCCAAGAGGAAGAAGAAGCCCGTGCAATTACTGAAACCTAGATAATCATACTAGAATTGCTATTAAAAAATAGTACAAATGATCTATAACCACAAATTTTACGTAAAACTCTTCCATCTAAACTATTCTTCAATCCAAAATTGTTATAGATTACACAAAGCAATCTATGGGCGTTAAAACAAGTAACTGCAGTTTTAGACAAAAGTTGAGCCACATGTTTTTGTAGTGTTTATGACTAAAAATGTGCCTTGTGTTCGAACCAGACTAGTGTTGCCTCCCTTCTTGGTTTGTAAGCAATTTGTATATTCTCGACTTGAAGCCTGTGTTCCTAATAATGCTCCTCCTGTGTGGGGCAACATTTTTCACGATGTTTGAACTGTGAAGAGCTTTTTTCTGAAGATTCACATTATTCATCAGAAAATCCAGCATTTTGGCGCGCATACTGGTTGCAAAAAGCCCAGAATGAAAGTTATTACGGAGATTCTCAGGGCAATTTATGAATTTGTGAGTAAATCGTTTTAAAATTAACCTGCATTCTAAAGTTTAATTTAGAGCTGTGGAATAACTATCAAAGGAAAATATATTCAATAGTGGAACATCAAGTTTTAATATTGCTGATTTGGAGCAAGGAGGATGCAGTGAGATATGCCGCTTCATAAAGACACACTAAATTCTATAAAGAGTGCTTCGGATCGAATGGCTGCCTTTGCAGGGCTTCATTACTCCTCTTTCTTATGACGATGGCTGGCAAAGTAGCTCTCCGCGTTTAACGCTTAGGAATGAGCTTCTGGGTGATGTCATGCAGCAAAGAAAGAACAAAGTAACTCCATGACTGGCAGTGGCACCTGCTTTGTATCAAATGAAAACAATAAGATGTTGTTTTAATCCGTTCTAGAATTGTTATATAGCATGTATTATAGATATCAGTTTAATGCTGTATTCTTCAGTCACTACCTAAACAGTTGTTTGACGTTATTGAAGACGAAAGTAATTCATAGTAAGGAAGATTACCAATTCGTAAAGCGTAAGAGCGACTATCTATCCTGATAAAATCCTTGTAATTACGCACAAACTGTTGTCAATTATGTGATACTCCACCTGCATTAAGTGTTAAGAGTGCTATATCAAGTCAAAGACCTGACGTGGTTTGTGGACAGCACGGCTTTGTTCATTGATGGCTAAAAGCAAAGCTTGTTACGCTTTTAAAAGAGGGCCTATGTTATTTTGTACTCTTTACGATACCATATACAGGGCCATCAACTTACGAAAATTTTAAACTCCTTCTCGTTCGACGTTTGTTGTAAGGTCTCACTTATAATGTTCTTGAAATTTTAATTTGTAAATAGAAATAATCTTCTGTCCACTCAACCCTGTCAAATATTAATCATGATAATTAGCATTTCTGGTAATATATAAGACACCCCTATCAAAAAAGTGAAATTGGATTTGAAAGTATTGGTCTCTTACTTGGTGATGAATGAAAATAGATATGAAAATAGTTCTAAAGTAAACTGCTCTCTACCTTAACAAATTCGTAAATTTTTTTCAAACTCCTACCTATTGCAACACCAATTGATGCCCAGGAAAATAAATATTTTCTGTTAATAGTGTCTAACGGCACCGACTTTTTCGTTAACAGCCTATACGATGAGGTATATAGGAGATACATGAGATCGATAATTCGAAAGAGACAGTCCAATAACAATAACACAATCTCTTGATTTTAAATTCCCGATAAGTGTTTGTTTGTGGTTGCGATTGTTTGTAAAGTTTTGAATACGAATGGTTGTTTGACTTGTGTACTTTGAAGGACGAAGAAATATTGTTGTTCAACGTATAGAGTTTATATACAAGACAACTTAAAACATGCTCAAGAATTCTGACAATACATTCACATGGGATCAAATCCAATATTTAAATCAGAGGGGGAAGGGCGAAAGAAGTGACATGAGGGTTTTGGGCATGAGGGTTTTTTACTGCATAGTTCATTATGCTCTGCGTAGTCCAAAAACAGTGGCGTCAGGCTTTTCTGGCAAAGCAGTGAAGATGCAGGGTTATTAGGCTCAATTAATTTCAAAGCATGTGAAGGAGATCTACACAGGTTTACAAATTACTTTTGGTCTCAAATCAGATAGGCTGAACTCTCAAATCAGGTGAACTTTTATGTTATTATAAAAATCGTGATTTACATTTTTAAGGCGTTTTATGTTGCATATTTGATTATTTCATACTATTCTTTGTCACTTTTACCTTATAATTTCGCATAAATTGTTTGTTTGTTATACTGATGTGTATGTCAATGAGTAAATATTAACATCATATTAACAGTGCAATCAAAAAGACATAAATGATTTACTAATTTTCACAGGCAAGTTCTTAAAGGTATTCAACTCTCTTGGGAATCTAGATTTGCACAGGCACGTTTTCATTAACTGCTAAACTGTAATGAACTGTGTTTCAGTTGCGCTATTGTCAGAGAGCATACATGTATATGCAGGTAGACTCGGAGACGATGATTACGATGAAAAGAATGACCACAGCTAGGATTTAAATGCATAAAAGATCGTTTTCATAAATATCTTATACATAAACCATTCAAAGTCGTCAAAGTATGCAAGCAAACCCACTCTAGCTGTAGAAAATGTGACTTTCGTTGTATCAGTTTTCTGCTTTGATGACGACTATACAAGGCTTGCAAAACGGCACTTTTATCAATTCAGCGGGTTTAAACTATAACGACGTTTGATCGCTGTTTTAAAAGTCTTACTTCTATCGTTCTTAAGGTATTAAAGCTATGGATAATGTTTGACTGAGAGTACAAGCGTCTGAATAGGTCCTAAAAGGACAGCAAAGAGAGGATAAGCTTCGGATTCTCCGCCCGCGAAGTTAGACTATATATAGAATGCATGGTGTTGATACCTTGTGAAAATCATAACCACTCTCGTTCAGATTGGTCGCATCAATGCCTGATATGATATTGTGGCACGTTCCAAAATGTTGTAATGAAGTAGGGGCACTTGCAACTCTGCACGGTGAAAAATGGAAGAACCATTTCAGTTTTGAAAAGGCATTACAGAAATAGAAATCGAACCATGCCAGGAATCAAAACAACACATGTCGCTCGAAGATCGTGAGCATGACCGTGTTTTTGTTAATTAAACGCATTTACTGCAATTAAAAATGCAGATGATATTATTTTCTGATAACCAATGCCTTGCAGTTTTCAAACAAAAGCTGTGTTTCCGCAAGGGCCATTACCACGTTCACTGTATTTGGTGGCATGCCAAAGCCTTCAAGATATGAGCCATCTAATTCCAGATCCAGGACCCCTAGTCTTCGGATACAACATCAACAACGACAAAAAGTCTCCAAATTGAAATATATTCTGATTAACACAGTTTGAACACGTTCTTCATCACTTTTTGGAAAGCTATATGAGATGTTTGGTCCCATCAGTCATTGCTCTAAACTATACCACCTATAAAATTATAAGTGACAGTTTGAAACAGTAGTGCACCACTGAGACACAAGACTAAGTCACTTACCTCGGTATCATCATGAGGCACAACATAACATAGAGCAGACCGTGAGTAATGGCGTTGCCATTTTCCAACAAAGGCATGACTTTACTGCCTAGATAACGCCTTCTTTATCAAATAATGAGCTTTGCCCTCTAATGCTGTGTTTTTACAACCTTTTTGGTTTACCTCCAGTGGCCAGGTGGATCTATTTTTGTTCCCCCCTTCTTACATTTAATAAAAACAAACAGTAAGAGTACGTTGAATGTCACTAACATTTAACCGACTAGAAACGCATATTTGCCCCCAAAGAAGCAACATTGCTCACGTTTGGAAACTCTACTCTAATGTACACACCCTACAGGCCCACGTATGTGTTTTGCTCTAAGAAATTTGTGTAATACATTCCATTATCTAACTGCCTAGATGTAATGCCAACTTTTCGCCTGATTTGTGATTTCATATACATTTGTAAGTTACTTCTCGTTTTTAAGAATTAAATTTAATACAAGTTATCGCAAGAAAATGTTCATTATTAAAGGTGCTCTGTTTCAAGAGATTTTTATTTGCTCCTTAAAAGGACTTCGAAAGAGACGAACGTTTTCTGGATTTTTATAATTCTTATTTCTTTTGAATGAATCTTATTATGATCAGAATTTCAAATAGTGGAACGGACTACCAATCTAAGTTCCAATGCGAAGCTTAGAGAGCCAATTCCTTAATATATATCTATATCTATACACATCTGTTCTCTTTGCTTTTTAAACGTTTACGTTTTCGTACTAGCTGTTCGATTTCGAATATCATATTTATCCGGGGTTTTAAAATTAGATGAAGTAAAAAACGCACTGGCAAGCTGTAAAGTAGTACCGATAGATTTATATATGTGTACAAATTATTGACGGGAAAAATTGTGTTTTACTTGCTCTCCTGTAAAATTCGTGTATCACATTGCTCAAATTAATTCTCTCACACTTTGCCCCCTGACACATTGAAATCGTCCTCCTTAAAGCTAGGAAAGATCAAAGTAGCATTAAGTGGCCTCTGATCCCATTTCTTTGTATATTTAGACACGAAACTCTCGCATTGTGCTCTCCTATGTGACCCCTATTGATAACGACAATGCAATCTGCTTTCCCGACATAGAGCTAACAATTTAATGCATAATCGTATTTACGTGTTATTTTGAAGGTCTGGGCACATTTGAAATACACATTTGTTTAAAATCATAACCTGCCTATACAAGTCCAACAAAGTAAACAATTTTACGGTCCATTAAGAGAATAAAGAACTCCACACCTTCTTTTCATTCGTTTTCTTTTTCCCCTCAGTGACATCAAAATGATTATCGTAGTATTGGCATTAGTGAATACCAAGTTATGTAAGGCATGGACTCTGCTCAAGGGATTGAATACGAAGTCATGTTCGTACGTGTGGTGATACGCGTCAAGTTTCCTGAATCCGTAGAAAGTATTTCAAAGTCACCGGCGTCAGAAGATGCAACAAAAATGAAATCTAGAAAGTGTCTAAAATTTATCTAGAGCAGAGATTTCAGAAGAAGAATATTGCCAGTACTGCAGTTTGCAAAGAGAGAATCGACCGAGAATCGAATAGGCGATCTTTGACTTGTAGCCTTATCAGAAATGTGCCTTAAGACTGACTAAGATGGTAGCCAGGAAATCTCTAGTATTAGAAACAGGATTTTCACAGCGGTGCAAACTGAGACCTATCTTGAGTGACTGTCTCGCCAGATAGGGCCTTACATTTCAATCTTTGGCAGAATCTTTTATATAGATTCGAATCGATAAATAATACTGTCAAATGTATATTAATGGGTACATACTCAGCATGTAGTCTTGTTGATTTTAGTCGTCGATGATATTTTATATTCTGTAAAGAACATTAGACTATGATATTTTTAAAATTTACGTACTGTAAAATGATGAAAGAAGTAAGAAAATTCCTTTACCAGAACACTTCGGACATATTGAAAGTAAACGTTAAATTCTCATGACCGTTTTCTCAATGCATTAGGAGTTCCGGCCAGATTAACAGCAACGTAAATAATACTTCATGTCAAAAATATCTAAATACAACTTATAGAGGGCGGGAAACAAGGAAGAACACGGCATCTTTTATTCTTCTTTCTCTCTTTTAACACGTGTTACTTCTCCTTTGGGGCAATTCGAGCCTCTCTGCACTCGATGCACATGCATAAAACGCGCAAATTCAATAAATTGGAAGGAAAGCGAAAGATCTGTTGACCAAGCTTCTCCTACCTTCGTTATCCTAAGTCTATAACAGTAATAAAATAAAGTCAGATTATTCAAGAACCGAGTTGCCCAACAAAACGAGGCAAATACTTTCAATGAAAGAAAACAGAAATTAGAACAGTCAGAGGGAAACTGGGCCGATGCGAACATTCAAAGTGGGATGAGTTTGGGAGGAAGAACGCTATTTTGATCAACGAAGTGTATACGATGAAACGGATGCTAATAAGTAACGCCAGTCTTAGAAACAGAGCGAGATCAAATATTGGAGAAACGTAGGTGGGGGAATGATTCCCAGGTAATTGCCAAGGCTCCCAAAAGATCTGCGAGGCTTCTATAAAATTCTCAAGTACATTCTGGTATTATTCTGATCCCCTTAAATAAGCTACCAGAATACGATTTCACGTGCCCTTTGCAAACGGTGAGAGTAACATCGAAAGCTAAGGATATAATTTTCTAACGTGTTTATGTTCCAGTGTGAACTGTTCATGTTTGTTTACTTTGGCACTTTACATGGAGTTAGACGAAGGCTATAAAATTAGGAACAATGGTAATTATGCAAAATGACGTCATCAACTGATAACTGGTCTTGGTTCAGCTGTCAAGACTGCTGTAAATAGTTATTCGAAAACCGGACAAAATGGACAAATCATGAGTATTATATAATTTGTGGTCTTCGTTTTAACATGTTCTACCACCATGACATGTTTTGTTTGTCCTTATCCTTCATTTTATATTACTTGTTCCTAAGTTGACTTGGTGCACGCGTGGTATGTAAAGGAGATCTGATCCGCTCCACATCTAACGTTTGGCAGCTCGAGATCTCGTTGCAGCGACCAAAGTAGATAAGGTGTATAAACTGTCTTTTGTCTAGAACCTTCCCTCAAAAAGCAACTAACGGTATTACTTCAAGTCTTATATTTTCTGACAAACGAGCTTTATGTTAGCCTGCGTGGAGACTATCCCAGCTAAAGTGCTCTGTATGCGCGCAGGCTAGCTTTATGTGAGTCACTAGAGAATTGATCGAGCGGCCGTGACAGCTCTTACAAGCAACTCAAATCTTTACTGACTTGAGGTCAGTTGCCTAAGGTCTGTCACTTTTGTAATACGGTTACAGGTTTGCTTGGACCAAGGAAGTACCTTGATCACGAATGGGGCCACAACGATAGTCAGGCAAGAGAGAGGCGTGCTATGGAAATAATGTATCAATTTTAGAAGGAATTCCGTCGTCGTATTCGAACGCCAGACAAATCAACTAACTTCCCCGATAATCATAGCGTTGTATCTCGATATGGCTATACAGTTTCACGGCTAGTAGAATTTTAAAGAGTTCCCCTTCCGGATAACGTATCGATGAACTGGTGTTCTACTATGCATGTTATATTGGATAAATACTTCTCCCACTTTGGCAGACTATCACGGATCCCCGTCGCAGATGAGACCGATTCAGGCCATATCCTTCCGCGAAGTTCATACGCACGCATTTCATTTAGAATGTAGAAATTTGGGATAACTTTAGATCCTTTAGCCATAAGCTTACAACCGAAATAAACAGGCCGGAAAAACACGGAAATAGGAAATACCCGAACGCAACTGGCCATTCGTGACCAATAAAGTTTGAAGAATTGGCCAGCGGTTTGCAGGCGCACTGCGAGCTTGCCTAGGCAGATTGCTCTCCGTGGAGAGTGGCTACACGAATTACATTACAGACTAGGCGTTAATCTGTGACTTTGTCTTTAAATATGGTTTATGAGCGACTAGCTCTTCGTGCACATTCTTTACTTTCTTTCAGTTTGCAACTCACAAACCCCAACGGCAAAACATACGGCTAATTTTTTATATTTTGTGCATGTCTTTGAGGCGCTAAGGGTGCGTCTAGAGAGTCAAAAGGTAGCATTGAAATTTGGAACCACTATCCAGAAGAATGCGCGAACATTTGCCAAAGTTCCGAGTCGTAGCCTTGGAAGAGCGGAAACTTTCATCCTTCAAGCCACAGGGAAGATGTAAAATAGGTGAGCGGAATATATCACAGAGTTCATTGGTTTAAACCAGTTACAAGATTTAAGGATATTTCAGCACTTAAATAAATAAACAAAGCATCATCGATAGCGTAGGTCACGGGTTCGAGCTCCGGTGGTGACATATTTTCTAATTCTATATTTATCTTTTCTATACTAACATTTTAAACCCTCTCTTCCCGTTGATACTCTCTAACTTTCAATGGGCGTTAGACAGACTCCACATGCCTGGATGTCGATGTCCACCGGTGGACTGCCACGAGTCAATGAAATTGAGTATGTTAACGTCGGAGGTCACCTAGCTCAGTTGGTAGAGGACAAGTCACGACAGCGTGCGTTACGGGTTCGAGTTCCAGTGGTGACATATTTCTATTTCTCGAGTGTCTTTTCAGTATTAAAATAAATAGCAAACTACAAAAAAAGGAAACTAATAAAACAGAAGATAGTTGAGGTATCCCGAGAGAAAGCCCTCCAACCTGGACTAATAGGGGGTGGCCATCATATAGGGATGAAAGTAATTGAGGCGTTATAAGGTAAACGAGCATCCGCCCTTCGATGCTATGATGTCAGAACAGCTCATGGCGTCAATGTTAGCTAAGGTCTGGCGTTAAAAATATTAAAATTGCACCTTCAGAGGAAATTGCTACAAAAAGTCATTGTGTACTTGTTCATTCAATTTCTTATGCAAGGTATTCACACCTAAATCGTACAATACAATTTACATATAATAAATACGTGAATGTTTATCATAGTGCTGAAAATGTGCTTAGACTACAGACACGGTAGTAGCAATGAGAATTACTATGCATTTTATAACAATTTTTACAACGTCAAAGTAAAAAACTGGCGCTCTCTTGGTAACATTTTCGTCATCCTAAAGAGAAGAACAATGAAAGAGCACCATGGTAAAAGTGACATCGAATAGAAGTCGGTATGACCAATTTAAATGTTCGCAAAGCCTCAATCTTTGCATGATCTGTAGTGATGTGATTTACTTTATTCACTCGATATCAGAACAATAATTTTGGGCCAAAAGTCTCCTTACTCGGGCTCATACCCGTTAGCGTTGTGAAATAAAAGGGGCCATAGTTCAAATGACCAGTAGGTGGATAGTTGTGCTTCTACGTTGTTGCACAAAGATTTGTTATCTTCGGCGTGGGACAACAGGATCGGAAAACAGGAGGATGGTAATTCTAATCTGTGAAATAAGGTTTAACTTTCGTCAACCACGGGCAAGAAGCTGTTAAGAGTAAAACTTAACATCCATCCCACTACGAAATATCAGGGCTTACGGTATATACACTGTTGCAGTTTCTATGTCGAAGGAGCGGTTGGCTACGCTACTAATACAACAAAGTGCACCATTCTACTCTGTATTACTATTCTCCAAAGCAGTAAGCTATATCGCATAACTTCAGAGATGGCGTCTGACACAACAAGATGCTGTGGAACATTGGGTCCACCCGTGTGGGACCGGGAAGCCTAGGCTTAATGCCCCATAAGGGCCACTGTGAGCTGCGATGAGAAAAGGATAGGCAATGTGGATTGCAAAAGCATATCTGTCAACACCCGCGAGAGGCTTCTACCTTCTACCAGAGTAGTTATTGTCTCCCGAGACAACACAAAGGCCACGCAGTTTCCTAATTGATATATCTATAGATCAAACAGTCAATAAATTGTTAACAGTAAAGTCTGTTACTAATGAAAAAATTCAACAGCTTTAGACATCATGATCGCATAACGTAATGACATTGAACATGTCCTCAAGGAGAAGAGACAGCACAGGCATCACAGTTTGATCTCGCTAAACTTCAGGCAGGTATTTCGTAAGGGCGTACTCTGGACAGAAAAAGGATGAAAACGTCCGTATGGTTCACAACTCTCGAGAAAGAACTGATAGTCTGACTCCCAGCTGAGCACCGGCATTTTTTGGGAGGGCTGAAAGCGTCGAAGTGTTGCTTTTAGTTTACTGCAAGATGCTAGTTGATTTGCAAGTTTGATCTGCAAATTTGATCTGCAAGTTGATTTCATTGCTACTAACGCAGAAATCCATGTTAGCAAATACTGTACTTGTATCGATAGTGCGGCTATTCCTAGTCTACACTAATACTTACAAGGTTAATTAGTCAATGATACTTAGCCAAACAGTATCGTCAAATGTGTCAAACACAAGAATTAATACACGATAAATTAACTTATGAACAAGGGAAACAAAGAGATGATTTACTTTCAATTAATGTGCAAATGAAAACAGCAAGAGTCTATTTGCAATGAAAAACCCGACAGTGGTCAACAATGTTTTATGAAAATACGGTAATTGGTTTGCATTATGGTGAAGTTTGAAGAAGACTTTCTCGTCTGCCAAACCACATGGGTCGTTCTAAGGAACACAACAACAGAAAGTAACACTTTCGATAAAAAACAAAAGGGGCATTTCAACCAATAAAACACAAGGGGTTGCAGCCAGAGGTTTGGAATCATTAGGTGGAATTTACGTGCTTAACTGATTTATGGGAAAATTTGAGTTGTGTCGTTACGAAATGTCAATTGACCCCAACTGCTCCAGTTGTTCAGTAAAGTCACAACCACAGTTATGGCATTCCACAAATCAATCAACTAAAAGCAGATATTACAACAATTATCCATCTCTAAATTTCCTGTTGGTCCAGGCTAAGACAACCTAGGTTGTGAATTCAAAGAATTTTCCGATGTAAAGGACCGCGACCGAATCATTCAACGCGGGTACCATACACTTTTGAAACCTTGCGGCAACATTATTTAACACCGAAGCTTTCAAAAGAAATATTTTCACAGTTTCGTTAATATATTATTGAACCACTATCTACGTTTCTTTCCCCATTTAATTGTGGGCTTTCGTGCACAGCATCAAAGAATTTATGGGACGTAGAAAGTCATTAAACTCACGAGAACATCCATACATTTTCAAATTTTCTAGGCTTTTAAGTGCGTTAAACCCTATGAGACTAAAAAAAATCATTCTGCTAAAGCCCCAACGAACGTCACGATTTCCTCTGGCTGCCCTTGCGACACAAGAACAACAACAACCGTACCCCTAGCCTACATTCCTTCTTCAATACACTTCAAAAATAAGCCATCAAATTGCAAGAGGTTAACGACGCTCCCGCATTACAATTAGAAATCTAATTCTTACGAATATTTGCCAAATAAAATGGCACTTAAGTAAAAATTGATTTATGGGGCTCATTATTGAAAACGCCCCAAAATTCTTTCACCTGTTAGATACAATCGCCATGATCCAAGCGTCCTGTTTCGACAATGAAGCTCGATATAAAGGTTTTCACCACGTATCGCGTATCACTTCAATATCTATAACTGCTATCCCGAACAAGAGGTCACTGACCATAAGTTCTAACCAGATCACTAGTGTTGTGATTATTTCGGGTATGTCCATGCAATAAAACAAAACGAACATGACACATGCTATGAAAATATGTCCCTAAACTACTTCAATTATGATCAAGCCAGGCATTTTCAACCCAATTCATTTACAAAGTACCTTTAATTTCTATCTGACGGATTTTGTAAAACTGCATCGTATGTTACACAATCGTCTAGAACGATACAGTTACAAAATTTAAAACTGTCAACCACGACGAAACGTTGAAGATTTGGTGTAGTCCAAAAATAGAAACTTTTGCGAGTGCTACCACTAGTAATATCCTGTGTCATATCCCTATTCCCATACTGATGTCTGCCCTCAACAAGAGTATGGCCATTATCATCCAATATTGTATCTACTATGTCTTTCTTAAGGCACTGAAACCATTGTCTGTATACGCATGTTCCATGTGCGCAAGGAACGTAAACACTTCAATGCGCCTGTTGAATGGTCAGTTCCTCGATGGCAGTAAGAATTCGAAAATATCGCAATTTTGGAACCTCTTCAACGCACTATGGTAAAATGTCTTCTGTGCGTGTACACAATACCATTTTCGCGTACCCACAGGTACACCATACAAGAATGCGGTGAATGTCAAAGTAGTCTTTGACTACTACATATACGTCGACTGAATATGCAGTGAACGTAAACGACGCAACGACGCAAAGTCGTGACTGGGAAGAATGAGTGCTACAATCCAACGTCAAGTCACTAGGCACACCAGTAAATATGTGCTTTACTTTATAGCCCTTGCTCTCTTCGGCTTACATTGTAGCAGTACGTCCTTACTTCCGTAGAGATGTCTTGCTGGGGTATTTCTTCAAATTTGTATTTGTCTTGGATACGCCTTGTTTTGCAGACATCCAAAACTCTTTCTTAATTGTCATTCCGTCCACTTGAATCGAAAATGATTTCGCATGAATTTGCGTAAATTCTTTCCCTCCACTATTGTATCTGTTGGGATGAATGTTACATGAAATCGAATAATAAATATAAGCGAGTACAAACCCCAGCGAGGAGGAATTGGAAATCTTCATCATATTCTAAACTTATTTATGCAATACCGCGGACGAACGATAATCAGCAACAAACGTAGCTATTACTGCAAAGCACATTACAATCTTAGCCCGTTACCGACTGTGAAGCAATGTAAAGTAGTTCTGAAGACAATCGACTGTAACTGACAAAAAGAACCGCACCGATAGTCAACAATGCGATTGCAAAGTGGACACCTTGCATTGTTAAAAACATTAGCAACCGTGTTCTCAAAATAATCCATAAACAACTTTCGTCACTAAAAACTTTCGCTGTAGACCCTTCGATAGTAATTTAAATGAGAAGGAACTGCTCTACTAGGCACATCAGGTGGGCGCTTGTGACCCCTTTCCTAACTGTTACATTAAACCCGCCTCCTGACCACAAAGGCTGAACACAAGGTTAAAATGTTCCCTTCAACGATACTTACTTGAACAGGTGTTCGATCATTTTTGCTGTGACATGCCTCGGCCCGACACCATAAAGTTTCGTCACCTACGTGGAGGAAGGAGAGGGCAAACAGTGGTTAATAGAAAATGTAAAAGACAAACTGATAAAACAGCAGACTTCAAATATTTATAGAGACTTTTGCTAAATAAAATCAAACGTGACCTTCCTATAGATTGAAATCCTGCCAATATGGTTCCACTGTGTCAATGGATTATTATTTCCTTCTGACATGAAGTAATCTACTTGTCATACAGTTACTTCATTATTTCAGCTCCAAATACTAAATAATTCATGGGTAGGTCCCGAACTACAGTTCCTGCACTAAGAGTACATCTCCTCCCTTAAGAAGGTGCTGTTCCCAAACAGAGAATAAAATTAGACGTCTTAGCCCCAGTGCCGGTTTTAAGGGGTGCCGACTGTGCAGCGGCACAGGGCCCCGCACCTAACATGGAAATTGGGGGCCCCGCAGAGCTCATTCAAAACACTCAATGACACTTGAGGGTCCCCAAACCACTTTATGGCACACGGCCCCCTCTTGCCATAAACCGGCACTGCTGCGCCCTGCGCCACCTCCACATGAAATGATGAACATGCTTACCATCCCCCCAAAATCTAGTTCTCTTTTTCTAACAGGTTTACAAAGTTAGCCCATTGAGTTAACTTGAAAACCACTAATATTTGATCATGTTGTTTTAAACCCCATTAATAACACGTCGATTGGACGATAAAAACCTCACGGGCGAGGAAAGGAATCTCAATTTTACTGTAGCGAATCTTTCCAATCTATCAAACATGTAACAGCAAATCCTACTAAAAGAGCTTGAAGGCTATCCGAAGACAGTACAATGTGAGCTCACTCTTGTCAAACGTAAAATATCACTCCTACGCATTTTAAGGGCATTTTGGGATATAACAATCTTTTGGTCTTATATGGTAGTAAAATCAAACCAGCTCCCGATAGGCAAACACAATGAATCATGTAGACACTAGCATGGTTCGTAATGCAAGTGGTGAAATCGCGACAATAATGTTACCTACTTAATTAAGGACCAGCCATTGTTCACGAGAATGTGGTTCCACTTACCATATCTGTTTCCGGAGAATACGAATAGAGACCTCTGAACTTCAAACCATCTCGAAATAAAACCAAGAAGTGACTTGAATCCGACGACGAAAGGACCTGTAATGACACATTGTTGGGATCATATGACGTAGAAGAGTAACTGCTTGATACTGGCTGGGCAGACTGCTTACGTTTGCGTCTGTACAACCCGTAAATAAAATATGTGACCTTGACAGAATTGCCTGCTTCACATTATTCGTCCTGCGCTTGGTTTAGTCATGTATTATGCGCTACAGTTTTACAGGGGGGAGCTGGGGTGACGACCTTCTGCAATTATACATTCTCTACCCTGAAAATAATGTGAATAAAAAGTTGGAAGAGAGATGAATGGCATGAGGACGAGTGATGTGGATAAATGCCGTTCTTTTTTGTGGCAAGGAAGCAATCTCTGAACTCCTAGAACCACATCGGTAGATGATAAATTCAATAATAGCAAACGTTTGCATCTCAGATTTCGGAATAAGTGCAGGTACATCAGAGCAAACGTTCATGTTCTTAATTGCGATTTGTCTTTTTTTGTTTGGCTTTCGGATGTTCGGTTAGGATTCATTCCTACTTAAGTCTATCAGTTTGATGTTCCCTCGGCTTCTACATTATTATGGTTGTCTACATTCCAGCAGAGGACACCCAAGGGGGAAGAGGGAGGGGAGGTGGGATAAAAAATAGCTAGCTCTTAAGTTACTTCCAGGGAACGGGTCATACTTAAATTAAAGCTTTATTTCCTTTGTTTGAGTTTAAGAATATTTTGGGGCTTCTTCTTTTAAGAAATCCAATTTGTAAGATACACCGGGCCTTTGATGCTGCTGACGTCCTACACGTCATTTGCCCTGCCGGTCATTTTAGAATACAGTACATGAAAATAAAATTCCCAGTAGAACATTCCTCACGCCTGAGTATAGTCCGGTCTCGCTGTGTTGCTCCATTTGTGACTTTTTTGGACTAATAGGTCGCCCCTTTTAATATAAAAATTACTGAATACTGGTCACAAATCTCTATATCTGAATCAACAGCTTGCATAAAAATGGACCAGTTGAAACAAAACTTGGCATAAAGAGTCCAAAGAAGGACCACAGGTCACTCTGGTGTATTAGAAATAATCCAACACAACACATACTGATGAATCATTATCAACCTCTCATTGGCGGCCTCTGACTGGCCGAGACAACCATTCAAATTTCTATTCCGTGGATTGAAGAGGTACTTTGGTCTTCAGACTGATGTAAAGAGAGATCCTAAAGGTAACCAGCATTGGGATATATAACCCTACAAGAATAGGTTCGACATTGCTTTACGGAACAAGGACTGGCATCCCTAACAAAAAAAATATTCCTCCTACACTATCATCATACCTGCAAGCATTTATCCTTGGCTTCTTTATTCACTTCGCCTGATAGGCAGCAATGAGAAATAGCATTCACAATGATTTTTCGGTTTGATTTACCGCTTGGTTTCACATAAACAGGTGGTCCTATACAAAATCATAAAAAAGGATTGGTCATAGTACAATTTTTATAACAAGAAAGTCTTAAAGCAGCTTTTAACGCTTATTCCCTCCAAAATCTAGGCTATCTGTAAATTCGGTGTCTACAAACATGCGTTTCGCATTTTCTCCAGATTTACGAGAGCTGGATTAGAGCATAAACCATGTAAATATGCGGCCATAAATTTCTCCTGACATTAAGATACTTTGCTAGTGGTAGTCTTCTAACGACTCCCCCTCTCCTCCTCGACCTGTTCCTTACACGTATAGCAAAAAAAGGCGTTGCTTGATGACGCACTAGTGACAGTGGCAGTGCATTGCGATTTGAAGAATCTCTTTGTAATGCGGTGAAATAGGAAAACACTTCATAAGTACATAATACGATAATCCACAGCAATTCTCGCATGTCCTGAGAATGTAAACGAAACTTTACCTGACGCAGAACGAGGAGAAACGGAGACGACAGAAACGGCTAAATTATAAGAGCCCTGATGAATATAACTCTACGGGAACATAGAATTAGCAATCAAGGCGGGCGATGAACAATGAGTCAAATGATATACTCAAAAGAAGGAAGAAAACAAAACTGCTAGAAAAAGCTGAAACATGAGGAATAACATAACTGTTCACTACAAAACGCAATGGTTCACTGTTCTCTATAACATTACGGATCCTACGGTTTAGCAATGTGGAATATCCCCAATTCCCTCAAAGCTGAGTAAGCATTATGACTGAGACGTGGAAATGGAAAATTACTATCTTTGTACACAAAGAAAACCATCACACCAGTAACTCAGGATCAGATTATTCCACTAGTTAGCACCCACCCCAAGAAAAATTCCTATGCATCATTTCTTGGTATCATAAGAATTATGTGGTTAAACCCCAAAGAGGTTAATGGCTGTGTGTTACAGCAATTTCCTTTAAACAGCTGAACCTTTTTAACTGTTGTATTTAACCAATTTCAAGAATTCGGATGGGTCACCAAAGTCGTTAAATACTGAGCTTTTCGATTGATCTTCGGTATTACGAAAACGGGAAAACGTAGAAAATGAAATCTCAATAAATGAGTTAGGAACCTAGAACGAACCAGAAAGCAGAATTATCGAAATTACAGTAAGAAAGTGTTCCAATATCTGTTTCTTTCCCGGTGAAGAAAACCATATCACAATAACATCCGAGGAACATTGTTTTATAACGCTTAAATTTACTTTTACCTGAAAATGAACAACCAGTAGTCATAAACTGAAAAGGTACCCCGAATTATTATCAGAGGAATGCTTACAAAGTCTCGAATTTCCCTCCTTAACAAAAGCTAAAACTTGTGACTATTGGAAATATCCTCCCAAACCAAAACTACTTTGTATTTTCATTATTTTCAAATGCGAGGATCGCAGCCCATTATTTTACAGCATAGAGTTTGTACAAAACGTACAGTTCTTGAAGGGGTCGCCCAATAAAGATAAGAGGGCGGGCGTGAGTGAAAGGGATTAACGTAAAATGAAAGGACGTACCATCATAAAAATGTCTAATATATGAAAAAATATCTTAAAACCATGCAAGGCACTAATGCTGTTTCTCTTAACGCTCCTTTGGAAAGCTGGTTGTGTGAGAACAGGTTGCTGGGTTTATAAAACCAGGGGTCGAAATAACTGTCCGGCTCCGGCTAAAGTCGGCTCAAATAGTCATTTAGCCGTTTCGACGAAGGTATTAAATTTAAAAAAAAAGCCGGCTCGAAATTACATTGGGTATGAAAATTAAACAAATTTTTGTACTTATGGATAGAACTTTTCATGAGCTGGGCATTTCCGTTCATCATGAATAAAAGTTAATCACATTTCTCTCCATAATGCATTGGTTAAGAGGCAATAAAATCGCTAAAAATGGCCAGGGAAATAGGTATTTTGGGCTAAATAATTGAAAATCTTTCGGGGCTCCGCCCGACGCCGCTGGGGGGCTTACAGCGCCCACCAGACTCCCAGCTGAATGTACTCGCTCTGGGCACTCCGCGCCCTCCGCTCGCATCAAAACAGCCGGGTCGATTGAATTTCCTTATTTCGACCCCTGAAAACGTAGGCCTTGCTGTTCCACAAAGTAGAGTAGGGGACCCTTTGTCTTCCTTACTCTACACATTTATTGGTTATTTGATTTCTGCTTATCATGGCATTCGTAACAGCAGAGTATGCGTGTTGACCAAAGCGCTTCACCACCCATTCCTCGATTATTGTACCAAATAATAATAATTTGGGGAAAGGAGTACCCAGCGTAGCCTATGGCAAATATAAACTTTAGCACGTTTTATGATGCTCTCTCGCTAAAGCGACCCAAAAGTCATGCTCCCCCTCTATACCTAAACCTGCTCGGAGTGCGCTCTTGAATGCGCGCCAAAACCGGAAAACATAAAATGCTCGCGCATACATTGTTTCTTCTGCTTTTCTTTCTACGTTCTTCAAAATTCTTCGGAGTTTTCCTGGCATAAACGAATCTCTTTTCAGTAAGATATATTTGGTCCGTTTCTTGTCCATCGACTAAACCAACAACACTATTGACCATGGTGTCAAACAAAAATTCTTCCAAAAAAGCTGCCAATTACTTGATTTTCAAAGAATGGGTAATGTACAACGTGATCGGATACAAGTCGACAAGTGAGAAAGGGAGATTTATATCTTTGTCAGCATCGTCATGAAAGTCTGAGAAAAGGTTGACTTGCAAAAGAAGGCCAGGAGTGATAAAGCATGGGATAAGATGGCGAAATGTTAATCAAAATATTTTTGGTATACAAAATGGCTTATAAAAATGAAGTCAAATAGACAGTGGTGGGCAAGGTGAACGTCAAGGAGGTTAAAAAATGTCCGTGAATGTAAAGAAACATTAATCTTGAATAGAACTCTAGAGAAATAGAAAAGTATGTCACCACCGGGGATCGAACCGTGGGTCACGGGTTCGATCCCCGGTGGTGACATACTTTTCTATTTTTCTAGGGTTGTATACAAAACTAACATATCAAATCCTCTCTTCTCGATGAAACATTAATCTCTGAACGCACGAACTGGGTATCATGATAATGGTGAATGACAACAGACGATATAAACAGCGATTCCGAGGACGACGTGGGGAAAAAAGAGGACGACGATTACGACGACGATGACGACGACGATTACGACGACGATGACGACGACGATGACGACGACACTGACGACGACACTGACGACGACGATGAAGATAATGGTAATGACGACGACGCTGTTACGTTGATAATGAAGATGAAGACCACGGCGATGGTGATGGTTACTATGACGATGATGATGATTGTGGTGGTGATGCTGCTGCTGCTGATAATAATAATGATTATGATGATGATGACAATGACGATGATGGTGATGCAGATAATAATGGTGAGTTGCTGCCAATGATATTTGATAGGAACAAATGAAATTACGCAAAGTTACAATAACCACATGCTTTGCCCCGGGAGCCGAGTCACTCCATACAATTTCAATCGAGTAGACCATTTTTTGCGAGTGTTCCTAAAGATCTCCCTATCCAGCCTGGTTATTAAAACTGTACAACACAAATTGGTTACGGTTTTCGCTAGGGTTTGGATTTAGTTAAACGTCTTAGTTCGGGTGGGTCATAGTTCCATGCTAGCGAGTAAATGCATAACTAAAGGATGACTGAGACATGACAATCTGCCTGACTGTTTCAATTTTAGTACTTTAAGCACACATCGTGATGAATAATGTAATGTCATGTGCTTATTGAGCGATGCTCTGTTTATACAGGATGATCAGTAATGAAAATGGACACCCTCCTTTCTACGTTTTCGTGACATGAGCAAAGACAATCATAGTCTTTCCTTATCCCCCTGACACAAGTCTACAATTACATGCAGCTTTAATATACCCAATATTAGGTGATTTTTAGTCAATTAGAGCTTCGAGGGAAGAAGTCGTAAGTGGGTGAATGCGTGACAGACGTGAACTGCAACTGGTGGGGGTTAACGTAAATTTAATGTGAACTTCGTGACTCACGCAACAGCTTTCAGGAAGGTATCCCTCACAGATAAGAGCAGTAAATAAACTATATTATGTGTTAACGTGACGGCAGGTACCTTCAGCATCTAGATAGGGAAGTTGACATATGTCATGGGATCATAAATGTATGAAACAGTTTGGAGACGTAAGAAAGTAAAAGAACAGAGTCAATACGGTAGGTTGTCCACCGAGGGTATGCTTCAGTTTCGGTAGTTTCTTGAAGAGAATCTTGAACTCGACCGTCTTGCTCGTACCAAAATAATCGATCCTCGTCAAATTTACGATAAAGAGGTTTTTACAACCGTCCAAGGCATGTAACACCTGGTCTAGTGTCAACGTTAAGACAACATGTGCACATTTTATGTCCTGAGTAACAACTACCCTTAAACTGACAATAAGTAGCTATGTATAAAACGTACCACTGTACTCCCTAAATGTTGTAGATCCATGCCCTGCCGGTACTTCTTCTTCTGGGCTATGCAACTGTCCAGTACTACCACTGTGACTGCTTGACGTGTGGCTTATGGGTTTAAATCTTTCAACCGTACGTCGTCTACAAGAGAGATAGAAAATTTCAGTTCGATATATGTAATATTATGTTCAAAAGATTTCCCTAGAAAGCAAAGTCATAAAACCAATGAAGACGATGCATGCATTCTGACCCAACAAAGGACATATGAGGACTAATGGCAGATCCATTTAAGTGCATCTTACAGTCCATAGCAAGCAATAAAGACTTTAGGTTAGTCTGGCAATAGACTGCAATTCTGATTGATACAGAATTACAAAACCTTGTAAACCCACCCAATTAGAGCCTTTGGCTGCTTCTTACTTCCACTAATTACCAAGAGGCTTTCTCAGTTCCTAGCAAATAATGAGACAATACTATATCATTGCTTGGTCAAACGCATTTTTTGATGGTGATAAACTG
The DNA here is from genome assembly GCA_010016025.2 of Alatinidae sp. Z8VKAUB7J3. NCBI lineage: Eukaryota > Metazoa > Cnidaria > Cubozoa > Carybdeida > Alatinidae > Alatinidae sp. Z8VKAUB7J3. Next base: position 40,327 of record JAAAKM020000002.1, on the reverse strand, counting down.
AGCCCTCTCCGACATATCCTATGCGACGCTGTACGGTGCCTCAGCTAAGAATTAAACACCTTCTTCCCCTTTTACTCTGTTTTACTGCTCCGATTCCAAACGACGCACTTCCAATCAGCGCAATGCCACTCATTGCGCACGTGCGCACTGCTTCCACATGCCTTCATCCGCTGCTTCTGAACACTGAAATCTGTTAAATTTGTGTGTAACATCGGACAAATGATTTCCTGCTAGACGAACGAGGGGAGCCTACTTTATGCAGCTACAGTAAGTATTATGTGCCAGTCCCCGTACATCTACTGCAATCTTCTTTACTGTTAACGAGGTAGGAACTGTGTCCGGTCATGGTAAATCAAGCAGTAATATTCTGGTTTTCATACGATTGTTATGATCGTTGTGATCGTTATCACCGATCCGAGCAATCGTACTCACTAACCAATTGCCAATCACTAAACGATCCAGCGACCTGAACTACTGTAACGATCACGATCACGAAGATGGATTCAAGTTTTATCTCCAGCGATTTTACTACCCAAATGGATTCATTAACTCTATTCTCCAACTAGTGGGTTTTTAGGAATCATGAGTGAAGGTCTTGCAGGAAATTTATTGTACCAGTACGGCCTTAACGACAATCCTATGTAACGTTGCCTTTATTTCATAGGAAGTAGTAACCGTCCATTTACAGCCCCTAGTGGACATCAATTTTGGATACGTTTATACCAAAAGAAAAGTATATCTACCGATATTATTGTATCAGAATTACGGAAGTGCTCCAGAACCCAAAACAGGTTCCTGTACCAAATTTTGTTCTAACGACGAGAGTGCTTCCAGAAGAATGGTACATTTAAGAGTCACCAATACCCAAGCTTAAACGTTATCGTTCGAAATAGTGGCACAAGAGACCTCCGATAATTTCTCAAAATCCCTCAACAGAATCGGAAGGTATGCCGAACGAAATGTATAATAAAAACCTGATCTAGAAAACCAACCCTTTTGGATAAAGTATGTATAATCATCTGTCACGGCAAGTGGTTGGCGTCGTGAATTTCACATCCAACACAATCGATTTGAACACACTTTATAACGGTTGGAGGAAACAACCTGGATACAATATCAGATTTAATGGTGATTTTTTAAAAATAATCATTCATTGCCACGTGTTTACTGACTAAAAAACAAAGCTTAAGAAGGGAATCCTCTGCGACAACCAAGAATTAAAGCAAAAATGCACCAGACAATAGTCCAATATTCCATGCTATATGCCGTTGATTCGTTGCCCTTAGCCAGCCTCCAAGGAAAGAAACAAGAAGTTTCGGAAATGAAAATGTGCAGATGGGCATGTGGACACACCCGAAAAGACCATGTAAGAAATGATGCCATCCGGAAGAGAATAGCCGGAGCCAAGCACCGTGGGGAAGTGTGCAAGGTACCGTCTGAGTTGGTGTGGCAACATAAAGAGAGATGAAGGCTATATTGGAAGAAAGGTGTTGGAGGTGTCCCTACCGGGAAAGCGACGGAAGGGAAGGCCGAGGTTGAGATGGCTAGACTGTACCAAATTCGACCTGACGTCTATAGGAGCAAGCGAGACAGATCTCAATGATAGAGCCAGATGGGAACAACTGCTGACAGCGACCCCACTCGAACGAGGGAGTAGCTAGTAGAAGAAGAATGTGCATGATAAATTAGGATCTAGTAACTATCACAGACCCCTATCTTGAAGAAAGTGGTGCTACGATGTAGTTACATAAAGTTTGAGCTTGCAATGACTTGTCTCTGAAACGTAGATACTTCAAGATAGTACAGTCAATTCATTATGATTATCCAACTGGCCTAGGGTTTTCCAAAATTGGATTGACTGGGTCGCTGCACGAAGGGAGGCTTGCAGACTCCCTTTAAAAAAATTGGATCAAGAATGTTTACTTCTTGTGCCAAAAGGAACTAGCTACAAATAGTTTGTTTGTCCCGTAATGTTATAAACTGCAGGTAGGGCACTCGGGCACCAATTGTTCGAGGTCTATGACCGCAAGGAGCGCAGAACTGTTGAAAGGTTGAAGAACAATACACTACGCTATACTAGACGAACTCACATTTCCATATCTTCTTTTGTTGACGTGAAGTGACGTAGTCTCCACAATTGTTCTTCCTTTTTTCTTAGAGCTTCCTCTTCCTCAGCTTTTTTCCGCAACAGCTCCTCTTCTTCTTGTCTCCTTTTTCGCAGTTTTTCTTTTCCTTCTTCTTCTTTCTTTTCTAGCATTTCCTTTCTTTCTTTCATCTTTTCTTCTTTTCTAAATATTGAAACAAGGGCAGATAATGAGGAATCACGTCAAAAATGCAAAGCACAATTTCAATGATGTGGTACCTCTTATAATACTTGGAAGCTTGTTTAACCCCGTTACAAGCCATGATGGGCTTTGAAAATGATGATCTCTTGTTCGTGCGCGAAAGGGTGTTAATACGAACTAATACTAGAAAGGGATGCTCCTTTAAACTGCAAGTACCACGTACGATAAAACGTGTCAAAATTTAGTGAAAACTTGCGTCAGATTTTCGTAAATATACATAGATATTCGAGCCACATTCTAAGCATATTAACTCAAGAAATACTGTTTATGCACCTTCTTCGCTTCTCCATTTCTGCCTCTCGTTTGGCTTTCATTTCCTGTTGCTGTTTTATTCTATTCTGAATGAATTTTTCCCTCTTTTTCATTTGCTCAGGAGTCATACCCTAAAATGAAGTGGAAAATAATATATATGGTACTTTGTAGCTTTAGGTTGAATGTGCTATATTGGAGTGAAATAAATGCAAGTGAATTAGGAACACTGAAGAGTGCCATACTACAATACCTGGTAAAATAATCATGTCTCTCTTAGGAAACACACTATAAATCATGGTGAAAGAACTTGACGTGTTTTAAGCACAGAATGGACAAAATACAAATTTTGTGAAAACATACAAAATAATCAGTTTCAGTTCTCCAACATAACCAGACAAAAGCGTATACGAACATCACTTTATAAATAAAAATGAGGCAAGCGTACTGAGTATGGCACACAGATTACGATACGATTAAGACTGGTGCTTTCAGTTCGCCGAGATACTTCTGACTTAACGTTTGCCTATAAAAGCATAAAAAGTACACACAAACTTAAGTTTGAAACTAACACAAGATTCCGCTTAATTTGACTCTGTACGCTAATATGACAAAGGTCGATGGTTTTCAATTAACGTCAGCTACAAACAGATAAATTAAATAATTTGACACGTTTAAAAAGATATAGCAAAGATACTAGCTTAATCCTGAAACACGGTGACTGTGCAATACAAGAAAAGAAGTTGTGGGGGCACAGGGAACAAATTCGCTCGAAAGGCGTTTCATACCCATGTCATACTCAAATGTGTCTAATGTTTATCTAATTTACCTTAATCCCCTCAAGTTCACTTCTCACAGACACGTCACCGATTAGCAGAATAGCGTACTCACGTTTCCATGGCAGGGAGCTGACATGTGCATAATTGTACAACGGTCAACCAAAGACTTTGACATTACGGTTGATTGCTCCAACAAATCCTCCACAAAATTTATCAGTAGATCCTGGGACCCCCTCGATCAAACATGTTTTGTGAGGATATTATTATAAACTTTCCTGACTTGAAAAGTAGAGATCTTCCAGTATTGACTGATTTACAAACACCATCACACAAAGCGACGTGGAAGGCATTAAAGCAATGCTAAATGATGAAAACACATATTGAAATCGGTGATGAAACAAACAAAACCACTATAACATGAATGCCTGTACTACTTACGGCTAAATTAGCTCCATCGTTAACACGTGCATCACTTTGACTACTTGGACTATCACTCAAAGCAATGTCTAAAGCAATCCCACCACTTCTACGTCTTGTGGCCTTTTCTTCCTCTGAAGCCACTGTTTCGCTATCTCTTTGTGGTGTTTCTTCTGAGCTTACACCACTTTCTTCCACCACAGCCTGTATTTTTTGTACTCGTTCCACTGTTTCTTCGGTTGCCGAGACCATCCACGATTTGTTTTTCGTTTCTTGGTCTGAGACCGCAGAAGAGACCTCTGAAGATGCGATAAAGAATGCCTCTCCAGAAGACCTGTCATGATGGTCACTATCGTTAGCAGTACTCTCATTACAGGACTGCTCCCGATCAGTGTCATTAACAACTTGCTCCTCCACGGCCAAATTTTTATTTGACTGTGTTGTAGTTTCCGTACTCGCAACATAAGTCCTGGAGGCATGATGCTGCCGTGCTGATTCCTGCTGTTCGTGGTAACTCTGAGTAACAACCACTTCTTCACTGGTTATTCCACTCTCCACCGGATGTAGTACCGGCGGATTGCTCTCGAAATATCCTTGGGGTGCAACATATTGCTCCCTTGGTGATAAACGCTCTTCCTTTTCATAGTTATTTAATAGCACGTGCTCAATTGGGACGGAGCTCTCACTGGGATGCATTACTGTGGTTGTGCTCTCCATATACGTCGTGGATTCCTCATAGTATTGCCTCGGTGATGGTTGCCGCCCTTGTTCGCTATTTCTTATCAACGTCTCTTCAGTTAAAGCTCCAATGTCATTAGTATGCCTTTCTGGAGCCGTGCTCTTCACAAACGTAGTGGATGAAAGTTGTTGCCTTGGTGATAGCCGTTGTTCATAATTATCCTGATACACTGCTTGCTCCTGCTGATGCATTGCACCGTGAGCAAAATTCCCGACTTCCTGAGTCGCAGGATATTGTTGAAATTCTAACGTATCCTCGACAATCTCTACTGATGCGGGTGGTGGTGAGGTAGCTATTACCTCTGTATCTGTTCGATATGTGGTTGGCATGGCAGAATTAGTGTTCGAAAACTGAGCATTTGAATACGAACTTCTCCCTTCATAAAACATTTCAGAAACCGAATTGTATTCACTCCGAGTCACATTTTGAGGTACCTCCCGCCATGTAGGGGGAGAGACTCTTGTCGTCGATGGCGGAGATGCTCTCTGACGCGGCGGAGGGGCCACTTCTGGCCACTCAGGTGCAGCACTTGCAGCATATACTAAAGTTCTGTTGTTACGTTCTCGAGGTGACCTTGGCTCGTATACCTGACCTCCTGGTCTTTGATACGCTTCAACCAGGATTTCATTTGTAGCTGTTCCCTGGTGGGAATTGCTAGCATAGTCATACGCACTTCCATTACTGAGTGGATACTGCGATGCACCTCTAACATGTGCACTGATGTCATAATTTGTTGCTATCTCATGGTAACCAGTGTAACCAGGCTTCGGATCTGCATGCAATGGGAAATGGCTAAAACCATCATCAGACATGATCTGCGGCGATGAAGATGGTTTACGACCCAGCATTTCATTAGTCACTTTCATAAATTCTTTTGTGGTGGTTTCCACATGCATAGACCTGTGATGTTCAGTGTTATGCAGTCTTTGATTATAGGCTTGCGGCGACAGTGGCGTAGAGCATTCCATAGGAGGAGAGTTCATGCTATGCGCTCCCTCTTTTAAATCCAATGCTTTGGCCAAAGGTGACTTTGTTTCGTTCACAGGAAAGAAAATAAGTCCTTTTTTCTTCGAAGAGCGATCTTCATTTGGGGAATACTCACTATCGGCCTATAAATTTAAAAGAAGAAAACAGAACAGTGAATAAGTGTCCGAAGGAAATTGTTATTTGAAAATATTTGAAAACAAAGCAAAAGAGAAATAAAAACAGAAACAAAAGCAAATAAATGGCTGAGGAGTATTTAGCATCGACGGTTAAATACATCAAGGCAGGATGTAGAGTTGCTAAAAGAAGCAAAAAATATTCTTGCAAATTAAGGAATACAAAGAGAGCTAATCAGAGTTTATGGAGGGCTAGAGGAAACCGAAGTGTATGGCAAGTCACAAGAAGATCAAGAAAAACAAGTTGAGTTATCACAAAACTAATACGGAGTATAAGGGGTAATGGCACCTAACACGATTATGATAATAAGAATGATGATGATGATGATTAGACGAAGTTATTGGGTCAAAATAAAACTATCCACACTAAATTTCTAAATCCCCAAAGTAAAACCAAAACGAGAGCTTCCAACTATAAGTAACGTCTACATTGCAAGCTTTTGTACACGTTTTCGTACCACTCGCTAAGGACAAAAACCCAGATAAATTGACGATCTTCACTTGTCCAATATTCTGATGAAGTTTAACAACTATTAAACTATGATGTTAAAGTAACTTTGACGGTATTGAGAGCAAAATTGCTGTAGAAAGGAGATGGTCATTTGACATGAATAGAAGATGCAAGAGTCGCTACAAATCATATCCCTACAGATTTGTAGAGCTTCTCTACAGTCGCCTTTCTTGACAAAGCCAATTTTAGCCAAATGCAACACAGCCATGGGGGTTATGTTTCGAGATCATGACAGCTTCTTGTGTTACTTCCACGTGTTCATTAAGTGAAGGACCTAATAATAAGCCTCCCAGTGAGTGCTGAACTCGGTTATGCATGCTGCGAAAGTGTGTTTGTGTCCATAAATAAGAATATTAAGCCAAGGTTGAAGGCTAAAAACGACCACTAACACTAAACTTACAGATTCCCACTGACACGCAAGAAGGCCTTGTAACTTCGTGTGTTTCTCGGTCTATCTAAATCAATCTGCGCACAGAAAGCTATTCCTTGAAATAAACAATTAAAAGTGTTAATTGAAGAACTCAGTACATGCCAGCGAGATGACTGTCACCCCATAGGAATTATGATAAAATATTTGAAGGTCGTGCTTCCTTGTTTTGGCAAGACCTCGCATTGCTTTTTAGCATTATTAGGCAGGACTGAAATTAGGCTCCATACAGTGGAGCACGACCAAATTTAACACGACAAACAAGCCTTTTAGCTATGCCACTACGTCGCGGCAAGGTCATGATTGCCTTCTCATTTCGAATTCTCACACACTTAAATCCGAACAACATACCTCGTTTGGTTCGTCCTTTGGAACATAAACATCCCATGACTTTCTTGGCTTGAAATTACTTTCTCCTGCCTGGCGTTGAGGTCTTTGAGAAGTATTGCTTGCTTCCGGTTCGTTCTGCTTATCCTTTCCTATCATAAGCCAGAAAACGTTCTGAGCAGACTTCATTCGTTCTTCGTTCCACTTCTCCACCATCTTCTTCTTTTCCTTTTCAATATGTTTTCGCCGTTCTTCCAATTGCATCCGCAACGATGCGAGACGCGATCCAAGATTGTTGTCATCCTTAAACCCATCCGTTTCATCTAACACAAAACAAAATAATGCAAAATACAGTAACACTTTAGGACACCTCACTGTAGTCTTTAAAGGAAATATACACAATTTTTTTTCCATTAACAACTAATGAGAGAGGAAATATGCGAAGGTAGATCACAATTTGGTTCGAAAGATCTCAGTGGCTTCAAAGGATAACTTACGTTAGCCTATCGTAATCTGTGACAAAGGAAAGAAGAAAAGTACATTGAGAAGTCTGAACGTGGGATCATGATGATGATGATGATGATGATGACGATGATGATGATGATGATCGTGATGACGATGATGGTGATGGTGATGATGATGATGGTGATGATGATGATGGTGATGATGATGATGATGGTGATGATTAAAGAGGTGGTGATGATCATGATCATGAGGATGATGACGGTCATCATCATCATCCCCAGGACGATGGTGATGATAATGAAGAAGCGGAAAACGAAGAAAATGAAGAAAAAGGGAAAGAAAAAGAAGCAGACGAAGAAAACCAAAACTAAAAAGAAAAAAAGAAAGAAAAAGATGACGAAGAAGACGAAGAAGAAAAAGGAGACGATGATGATGATGATATGATTACAGTATTTCCTCTAATTATAAACCCGTCTATAATTAGAGGGACTTAAAATGGGGAGGCCATAAAAAGGTATTTAAATCTATTTGTTTTCATTGACTCTGTAAAAGAAAATATAACTATCATCGTCATTGTTTTATAATACATTGTTACTTCATGCAAGCCTGAAATGGGCAATTTTACAGGCATAACCATTGAACATGTTATTGTATGTTTAATAACACTATGATACTGTAATACACCAGAATATCTATGTATTGTGTACTTCCTAATTTGTTTTTGATCATAATATAAACATGTAATACCAACACCAAGTGCATCTACGGAATCGCGTTGCAATTAATGACTAAGTACATATTCCTAAATGCGACATCTCTATTGTATAGCAACAGTGATCAGAGGCAATTAGTACTGGTTAGCAAGTTAACTAATTGTTATGTTGGAAACTATTACTGCATCACTGAGGATGAGTTTGTATGACAAAACTGTTAGTTTGGTCCTCTAAGTGGGATTGACAAGGTTAATTGCAACTAGATAAAACTTTTCCTGGTACAGATAGTGAGAGTGTTTGGTAACAGGAGTTCAGCCTGTAGATAAACACGAAGTAAATATTTGGAACCCAAAAAAATTTGGTTAACTTGTTTTAGATGATCCAGGCACAGGGGCATGTCTCAAGAGAGGCTCCATTCTTACATATATATATATATATATATATATATACATATATATATATATATACATATATATATATATATATATATACAGTTATTCTATGTATATAAAGTTACATGGTATGATATATACCACTGCATGCTGGACAGGAAGGAATTTTACAATCCCAGGTAACAATGTTGCAATTTATGTCAAGCATATCTATGAAGGAAAGCCAAACTACCAAAGCACCAATACCAAGACTGCATACTGTTGTTGCATTTTTGACAGTTCCATTTTATAAGGAATGCTGTATAATGACTATCTGTATAACTTAATTGTAGGTATTAAATCTATAAAAATAGACTCAATCAGTTACTCTATTCAAAACAAGGTGCTAAAGTGTACTGCTGTAAGGCAAATTCAACTTAAAATGCTTCAGGTGAAGCATGTTTAAAGAAAGGACTATTTTGATAATCACTTGAAATATACACCATGGGTGAAACAGCAAACAATCAATGTTTCATTCTATCATCATTTATGGTAGAGCAGCATAGGTATACAAATTGGGTCTCAGGTTGGATCACTACTAAGAGTCAGCACTGTCAGTGTGTGTCAGATAAAACAGCTGTATCTACCTGGCAGGTTCTACACTGCCTGTACCTGCCATAAATATAACACACCTTTGTAATGGCACAGAACATTTCCACAGAAACCTACACTTTGGTGCATATATTACATCTCATTTCTGTCTTTGTTGTGCCTGTTGATAAGCTCCCAATAAACCAATTACCATCAGCACCTTTCGTTTAACACTTGCTTAATAGGTTCTCTACTACATCAGAGAATATCTGTGGCCAAGTGCCAGTAGATCACATCATGGGTAAATATTACACAACAGCTGATTTTGATCCTTTACAATATTTCTTTCTAATTTAACACTTATTCACTGATGTTTCTACAAATATTTGTGATTTGCAAACAAGCTAAGTAAGAGATCAACTTCATTAAAACCCATAACATCAATTCTTATTGTCTACTTATCCAGTTGTTGGTTTATGATAAAACTCAAGAATGCACTGGTCATATCTAGGCTCTTATTATGATTAACGGCAACATGCTAGTTTGCAAAAATGAAACTGCAGTTTTATGATATTCATAGAGCAGAAGTAGAGTCCATTATATAAATTTAATCACTATCATAATAAAGTTGTAGTCTGTTGATGCAACGTCAAGAAGACGACTCTTACCCTCCTGGACAGGACCAAGGGCAAGACTGCCGGCTCACTTGTGAAACACAATTTTCAAAAAATCTAAAATGTCTTTTAAAAGAAATATTCATCCTCTGTAAGAATGATTTAAGTTTTTAAATACATACATACCAATACACATGTAAATTCATAAAGTAGTGAATGGGCGGTACCTCTGCATCAATCTACCTATCATTTCATGTTAGCTACAATGCCACTCCTATCAAGACAAGCTTTCTTTCCATGCCAAATTACTTAACTAAGCATTTTTCAAAACCTCCAAGAAGTCTACTTTGCTTGTGCATGTTTCAAACTAATAATATTCTTTGAGGGAATTTCATCTAAAACAACTGTTTAATTTAAATTAACTGTTGTAGGATAAAAGATCAGGTGCCCAACAGCAAGAAACCATTAGGGAAAGCTGCTCTAAGAAAACTGAGAAATCTTTTCTGTTACATGTTATTTCGAAAAGCAACAGGTTGTTAGGGGCCGAACATACCTAAAACTCATGTTGATAAATTGTTTTACGAGGGTTAACTGAATAAAAGAAGCTCATTCACTACATCATCATATAGAATATATGTTGTGCCCTTCCCTACCAGTAAAGAAAAGTAAATTTAATAATCACTGCCATTTATAGAACGTAAATTCAATTAGGTGTATAATAGCATGGTTTAATATTCCTAAACATTATATATATATACTGCAACACCAGAAATATGCCTAAAAAGAAGTCTATGAATTCATGAAGTAGTATTTTCACCTAGAACTCTAACCTTGCTTTGTATTACTTTTTGATGTATCCATCTCTCCAAATTCAGCTTTTGCTTTCTCTTTGTCTGGTTTTTCTTGAGTAGTAGATTGACCACCCCTTGCACTTTTTGTTAGCTCACCTGAGCTTTGCAACACATATGTCCCCCTCTTGGTTATCCTCTTGTTTTCCCTTTGAAAATTTCTTTGTACCTTGTCCTTATCAAGTTCAGAACTCTCAGATGACCATGCACTGGTAATGTCCTGCTTCTTGTCAGAAGAATCTCCCCCCAGCACGTACGTTGATGGCCTTGCCTTTGACGATCTTTTCTTGACATGTCCATCATTAGTCTCACTTGGGACTTTTAATTCAGCCAATGCATCCTGTTGTGAAATAGAAGTTTTGGTATATGGAATAAAAGCTGAGTATCCACTGGAAAACTTTTTCTGTTCCTTGCCAGCAACATCAGTATCTCTTTCAGGCACATCTGATTCACTTCTGTCATCACTTATACTTCTTGGTGTAACACTATCAGATTCTGAATCTAATCTTGATTGTAATCCTGTGACTCTACCTTCATTGACGTACTTGCCCGCCTCAATTTTGATATGGTCATTTTTACCCATTTCTTTTTCAGTTGAACATATTACAATTTCATCTGTCATGGTTGAGAAAGATTTGTGTTGCCTAGCAAAACTATGACTCGTTGACCTACCACCAAAGTGGGTCACATCCTGCTCTTGAAAACTCTTGGCTAAAATATTTCCTTTCTGTTGACTTATACAATTATCACTGGAATCATCAGCTTCAGCATCAGGATTATGTGTTACAGGTGCATGACTAGCTTCCTTGCTGCTTACCACATTAAATGTCTGGCTACCATCAGCACTATATGTAGATCCGTTGGGGCCCCATAATATTGTAGACAAATTATGGTTTTCTTTATTCAACTGCTTTTTAAAATGAGTGCTTATGGTGCTATTATCACAAGAATGCTGTCCTGAGTACCCTTCAATGTTTTCACTTTTCACATCAGTGGTGTGTCCCTGTGGCAATTTGGTTGCAGTATGATACATTGACTTGATTTGATCATATTCTTTATTCCGCAGCATTGCCCTTTCTTGAATGTAAGACTTTGAATAAAAACTATTCCCTTGCAGTTCCTCAATCCTTCTCTTGCTCTTGCTGTGCATATTTCGTGGGACTGATCTAATTGCAGCTTCCATAACATTATCTACCATTTTCTCAACAAGTTGTTTAGTGGCACTTTCCTTACTAGCAGATGTCCTCTTTTTAGAAGGGTATGCTCGGTTCTGTCTGGTGGACACTTTTAATAGACGATCTGTAACACTGCTGACTTCATTAAAAACAAATGTGGGATTTTCTAATAGCTTATGTGGAGAGGTTAACTGCCCTTCATTCCTAGACTGTTGGTACTTATCACTGGAATATGGTAATTGCACCTGTGGCTCATTGCTATCAGAAAACAATGAGTCAAATGATGGTTCTGATAAGTCACACTGTACGGTTTCCTTACTTACTGAATTAACTGTCCATGAATTTGGTCTTCTGCTTTTATACCTATTGCCATGAGTTTTTGAGTGGCAAATTGTACTACCACTATCACTCTCAACACCACTAGCTGGACTAATAACAAATGTTTTTGATCTAGACATTCCAGTAACCATCTTGTGTGGCTTTTCACGGTGTTCTAACATTGGTACTGGATCACTGTATGAACGTTTTGGCTTGTTCCATTTCCTTCTATGTTTCTTTTCTTGTCTGACATCATCAGAGGATACACTGTCAAACTGACTTGGTCTATCACTTAACTCTCCCCCCTCAAAGTAAATCTCTCCAGAATTTTCACGGGTCATAAAATGTCTACAGTTCTCTATAATCTCCAGCCATTGCTTGGCAGACATATCACTCTTCATCCATCTTGGTCTTGCCCTCATTCTATTTTTCTCCTGTTGATGTATCCGACTATGATGACCATCTTTCGATACCCTACCTTTATTAGTATCTTTGTTACTTTTCTCAGTATAGGTTTTGTTTCTTGAATGCTCCCTCTTCTCATGATATGTGTGCTTTTCATGAGCAGCTTTTGAATCTTTTTGCATTATATTATGCCTCCTAGAATAACGTTCTTTCTCTCTAACAAGTTCTTCAAATTGGAAAACGCTGTCTGCCAACTTCCATGGGCGATCTTCAGCTCTTTGTCTACTTAAGTGAATTATCATATCATCCATAGCATATTGTGGTTGATAAAAATTGTCAACCCCCTGGCTAAAGTCAAGCTCTTCACTATGTAGATGGTTTCCTCCTTTGTAAAAACCGTGTAACTCTTCTTTACTGTAATTGATATGGCCTGCCTCTCTATCTTGCTGTGTCATGCTCAGATCTACTTGTTTGTCTTTCCTTGCCCTTGAATTATATATCTGACCTCTGTTTCTTTTCTCCATAGCCTTTTTCTGATCTGCCAGAGAACTAAAGTATTCTGATACATTACTTACAGACCTCATCTTCCTATTCCTTGCTTGGGCAACTGTTTTCTTTTTAGATAAGGGTTCTTTTGGTTTTACACTTCCACTCTGATACTCAGCATTTTTACTAATTTTTGCCGCTGTTGTTGCTTTTGATAGCTTTTCGTTGACATCACCATAGCATGTTAAATTGCTTTGTCTTTCTATAGGTGTGGGTATTGCCTGCTTAGTTTCGTTCTTGCTTATACTGGGATTGGCACTGGTAACATTTTCTAGTTTTCTAACAGATACTCTCTTCTCAATTCCATTTGTGCTTCTTCTTGCAGTTGATCCTTTCACCTCACTGATTTTGCCATGAACTGCAGGCATTGTCTGCAAACTTTCTGAAGACTTTGATATTCTCTTTACCAACTTCCTATCAGATATCTGACTGGTTGATTCTGGAAGCTGTACTTGAGGCATTTCTGACCCATGCTCATAATAAGAAGCACTTACATGATTTCTCACTTGACTATCAACACTTCTTGATCTCGGTGCTGATGACTTTATACTATCTTTAGCATTAAATTCTCTCTGCCTCCTTGATGAGCATTTTACAAAGGCTTCTCTTCGTTCTGAATTACCTAGTAATTTCTTACTGTCAACTAACCACAATGCATTATTATCATTTACCAAATCTTCTGTGATCTTTTTTGCCACTGGCAATGGAAACAAGTTAATAGTCAAGTTTTCAACTGGTTGATCCTCTCCAACAATTGTTGAAATGCTTGTCCCTATTGGTGGCACAATGATTTCTGGTATAGGAGCTGGGAAAATGCTATCAACATCAACTTGTTCATGGATATCTACTATAGACAAAGTGTTTACACTATCACTTTCATTGACAATGGGCTGGTCTATTACATCAGTAGTTGTAATCTCTGATGTAAGACAAGTACTGAAATTTGACTTGGTGTCAGGAGCCAAGCATTCTTTTGATTCTTCAAAGGCATCCTCTGGTACTTTAGACAATCCATTCTCGACATCTTTATCAACTTTATTTGAATTATTGTCCTCACAGACCTTATTAATTTCATTCAACTTTGTTAAAGACCTTGACATATAAGAGTAAAGTTTTCCTAACTTTTGGAATGCATCTGGACTTTTGGGGGACAGGCTAGATATATTTTCCATAGAATGTCCTGATAGCATTACACCCATTGATCCCTGACCATGCTTCTCCTCTGGGGTGCTTGCATTGGTCTGTAATACATCTTCCCTCATTACTGATGACAGTACAAATGTACTTCTGCAACTATCTGATGAAGACTTTGAAAGTTGTACATCTTCAGTGTGTCTGGTCTCACTGTTATGTCTTTTCATGGCAACCTTGTTGTCTGGAGAAAGAACAAAGGTTCCAGGTCTTTTTGTTTTACTAACATTACCATTGCTTGACTGTAACTGTACATCACTATCAGAAACTATTGAAAATGAATTGCAAGTTTCATTGTCTGCCTTGGTGGTTACAATACTGCTATTAGCACTTGTATCTTGCACTCCATCAAGTACAAATGTGCTAGGTCTCTTTAATGATTTGAGGACAAATGTACCACGGTTTGAAGTGTGGTCTGTTTCTTTGATGGTGCCAGTTCCCTGACCCCTTGTTCCTGTCCCAGCACTGTGTCTTGCCCTTGGTTGCCATAAATTCTCTGTATTTGAATCATACTTAGATTTACTCAAATTCATATCAGAACTACTTTTCTGAGTTATGCCCCCATGAAAAAACCCCTCTTCATTACTACCCAAATGATTAGCATCAAGATCATTATTAGGTGTCTCACTTCCATTGTCCTTCCTATCTATTGAAATATGAGAAACCACATCTGTCTCATCAATGCTCATCATGGACTGAGTAAAACTCCTTCTGTTTGTGTTGGCAGTGTTTTTGTGCTTAGAAACAAGTTGGTTACTCTCAATTTCTGCAAAGGTATTCATAACAGATGAAACCTGGTTTTCGACTTCCTCTATCTGTTTATCAAGGTGCCAATCATCAGTGCTGTAGCTTGAATGTGCAACAGTTAAATCACCACCTTCAATCTCTTTTGTATAATCATGTTGACTTCCATGACCATTACAAACACTTAATAATTCATCTGCTACCTTGCAGAGATCATCAAGTGCATCTACTATTGGCAAGCCCTTCATCTGTGCCTTCTCTGGAGATGTTTCAGTGCCCAGTACAAAAGTTGATGGCCTTGCATTTTTTGATGATCCAACATTGACATCCAAAGATTTGTTCCCACCTGAATGACCCTTAACATTTACTGAAGCCAATTTCCCATTTCTTATTGAATTTCCTGTCAGAGTGTAATAACTTTCAAAAAACTGATCATCCTGACTGTTCACCTCCGTGGAAGTATTTATTTTCGAACACTTTGAGTCTGAAATACCCAGCACTTCATTAAATGGCTCTGTTGTTGTTTGTACCTCAGTCTGGCTGCTTTGAGTTAAATGAACATCATCATATGTTGTGTCATTGTTATCACTACCTGATGTAGGAATTGCTTCAGTAGTAAGGTCTGCACTACCCATCCCCTCACTTGGATAATCAGAAGTTGACTGGTAACTTGACTTGTCATCATAAGTTGAAGCGTCTGATATCAGTGACTCGAGCGATATTGCATCAGAGGACCCGTAGGATGTGGAGCTGTAACCTACTTTTTCTACTTTCAGCTTGTACGGTTTTCGTTTCCGAGTTCCTTTTGACGCTTTCAACTTTTTAGGCTTTCCTTTAGCTGTTTCAACAGCTGAGGATCCAGCTCTGGAGGTGGAAGACCGAACTACAATTGTTTTGATACCGCCCAACTTCGACTGAATTTTTTTAAAGTCGGATTCGGATGGCACTCGTGAAATAGGCTCTGTTCCTTTCCCTATAGCCTTCACTTTTTGCCGTGATCCGGAAGCTTCTGGACTTCTTAACAGTTCTAATTGCTGGAAACATTGCTCCCGGCTTAATACACCATGATCGGCGCAATCAGATAGTTTGGAAAGTGCATCAACAATTGATATACCGGTGTCAAGGGCATTATCAAGGATGTCAGCGACATCCCCCAAAGTGAACATGGTCATTACAAATTAACAGCTGATCAATCAGTGTACCGACTGTAAAGTCCAGGTGACGCCACGATCACAATGTTTGCCTGCAGCCTACGACGCAGCTGCTGGAGAATATGTTGACCTTTGCCATCTTAGTTAACTTTCGGATTCAGGATATAAGGTCCTGGTCTTCAATCGTCGTATATTAGAGCCATTCTGTTGTACTACACTGAACTCAAGCTGGTGCATTCTTCCCTCGTCCACTTCGTCTCGACCGTGGGAAAATCGTACAATTCAAAGCTTAAAGGTGTAAAATTAGTTACTGTATCAACAGGTCTGTGCACATTCGATTACTCTCTAACGCCGCTAACACAAAATTTAAACCACGAATTACGGCTCCAAATTCATTTTTAGCACCTGTGATGGGTGAAGACTTGCCAGTAATCCCGTAGTGTCCTACTCATCGAATCTTGTATCAAGGGCCTTCCATTGTGTGGCCATTCAATAAACCAAAAAGGCACTTGTTGTTATTGTCAAGTTTATTGTGCTTTATGTTAAGTCCTCGACAACCACTGAAAATCAACGATATTGCCCAAACCGAACTAGTCTACCACTAATTGTTACTACGAAATTCGATCTTTGTACACTGTTTACCCTCGCACTTCTCCCAACGTTAGGATCCGATGGCAGATGTACACCATCAGTAACGATTAAATAACCCAGTATCGTCAACGAAACAACATCTCCTAGTCGGAAACGTAAACTACTGCTTGTGATTTGCGATGGTAAACAAACAGAATATCACGATCCCTGCTTTACTTCACATGACACAATCCTTCGTGATGCTTCTTGTAAGTTATGTTAAAGCACTCATAGAAAATTCCTTTGGGATTTTTCGTATCGATTTGGCGACGTAGCTTAAGTAATCATATCAAGAGTAATAATAGAACATACAGACTCGCTTGATTTGATTCAAGTTCATAACAAAACGAAAACAAAGCCCTCCTCCGTCGTCTCACTGTTCTCTGTTCAACCTTCTGACTTTCCGTTCCCACAGCGCAACCTGGGAATCTCCATGATGTTGATTGTTATGGAAATATCCAGTAACAATACATTCAAAATGGCGGCAGTCAATACAGATCAATGACAGCTGATAGCATGTATGACTAACGTGATAAACATGGTTTCTGCCCATTCTGTCATCGACAACGACAGAAAATTGTGTAAAGCGAGGGTACTGATTATTTTCAACTAGTACTTAAAATCCATTTTTCTATAAAATGCACTAATCGTGACGATTCGAAGAAAGCCGTTCCTTACAGGCAACAAGCGTTTTGAGTCCTTACAACCATGGCGATGTTATAACATAGACTAGTTTATGAAACTTGGGGACACATTCCGTTAGGTGATTTGATATTCTGGTACTACTATACAAAGCCTTCATCCTCTGTAATGTCCGTGTGGGCGATAAGATATGAAGTCTTGATAAAGTATAATTTCAACATATGTTCAACCACAGAAACTGTGAACCATTTTCGTCCAAGCAACTAGAAGTTTACAATTTGTTGTGACGAGGTATCTGTTCCATCAATCAGTTAAATTGCTTGCTTTATCATACACTTGTTAAATCTCATTGTTTTAGCTCCACCAACATACGCAGATAGACCACGAGGGGTACCTCACAAGAAAATTGCTTACGAATTGCCGGTACTTCTTGCAGGGTTTGTTAACATCACAGCACGTGTCTGCACCACAAGGGCAGTGAGCGATGGATGATTTTTTATTGTAAGATTTAATTTAATGCGGTTTCTGTTATAATGCGATCTTAAGAATTCGGGATAAATCAGGGTATAATAACAGACACTAAACAGTTTTTCGGTACGTGTGGCACGTTTCAAAACTCTCTCTTTGTCATTAACTGAAGTTTCTGAAAATTAGCACAATGACGTCATTTTATGAAAGAAATTATTACATACAAACATATCAATTGAGACTGCGAATACGATAATTCACATTTAAGTGTGTAAGTAACTTCGGGGTGTCAACACTGCCAAGAGCACAGCGTGGACTCGTTGTCTTGTGAATACTCGCTGCAAACTTAACGAGCGTTACCAAGCCGCTGGAAATAGGTTTTGTTACTTAAGTACGAACAGTGGCGGTGTTAAAGCTAGCCTGTAAACAGACAAAAAGTACCGAGGCTGTAGTTACTATTTTTACTAGTTTGGTCTGCAAGCTGGACGTTTTAAGGCGGGAAAAAGAAGTAAGTGTCCGAGCCCCCCCCCCCCTTCTTAAAGGGCACCGCACCAACCACTATAAAGTTCAAAGAACTGACACAACATTTTGAAACACGTTAAATTGGCCTTGGGATGGGTTAGAAGTAAGCTAATTTCGAAAATTTTCTTGGGGCTTTCCCTCATGCCCGCTGGCTATCAAATACTCGTAATATCTTGTTAAAACATTCTTCGCTACGACCCCGTAAATTAAAACTGTATAAGACCCCGCACACCCTAAAACCGTCACTGGATACAGAGGGGGCTATGCTTCGCAAAGTATTGAACTTTTTGATAAACTCCAATTAACGTACAGTGAGAATTCATATTGTCACACTACAAAATCACATTTGATATCTTTATAACAATCAGCAATGCCCAGCAAAAACGCGCATGTGTAGCATAATCTATCAAACATAGACTTCAACATATCAAATTAACCAAGCTTTCACAGTATTTATCACATCAGCACTCAAAGTGTCACAATCTTGGAAATAACTAGGTTATGTAAGAAACTGGTGGCCTAACTAAACGAACTAAATAATTACGTTGCAATAAACAAATAAATGAGCGTCAAAGGAGAAATTAGTACAATGAGAGGGGTTTTGAGGCTATCGTGTGACATCCAAAGACGGTCCTAGTCGGCACGAAGAATGCTTTTCTTGATAAGGAGAGTAACCTGATTTTCCATTATGTTGCATATGTACATTCTTTGCTGGGCGTTGTCGTTTGTTACGAAGTTACGATTTCCGCCTATAAGAATTGCTGAGGTAATAGTCTGTTTACAATACCAAGAGCCTCATTTATAAAGATAAAACACAGAAAATAACATCACTTCCCACAGTCAGAACGAGGCCAAACAATTGAACTTTTTAGCTGGGGCTCCCCCGAGTTCTGTTACATGGAAACCTACTACATAATGCCACAACTTCTCTTGCATTCGCGTCATAAATTCAATGACTTCAGTTTGAAACATTACATCTAACACAAACCAAATGCAACACGCTTCATCTCTCTAAATGACCTAATCAATCATAATATTAAAAAAATACAATTGCGCTCGCTAATTTACAACCATGTTTTGAACGTGACTTTTCTCACAGGCCATACTTCACAGTGTAGTAATACGGTCCGTTTGAATCAGATGTAATTGTCAAAACCTTCAAAACCTCTCGTAGAAAAATATCATGCTGAACAAGGTACGTTAAAATAAACTGGTAGCTACAAACAGCTTGATAACCCGACCATATTTCCTATGAAGGACTTTGTTCATATTTCATGCCGAAAGATATGGGTCCTGGCACATTTGGATACACGATATGCTCCCAATCATTAGTTGCGCTAACACAAGTTAAAATCATAAGTACTGTGAATTCTATAGACACTAAATAGGAAAAGAGACAATCCATTTCAACTCTATCCAGTTACCGGTTTACGATTGTGAACTTTTCATCCCAAAGTTAAACATGTAAAATGTTTCCTCGTTTCTACGGAAATAGTGTAAGTGCGGCAAACCCTTCAAGCCTGACTAGCGTTGATTGTACAGTGTCAGCACAAAGACTTCTGTAAATTTTATGGTGAAAACAACACCGACAAACTATAGGTGAGACGCCAAGAAGGAAACTGCAATTTAGACAACGTTTCGTCTTTTCTTCAAGACTTCGTCAGGTCTTTGTAAACTGGAGGTCACAACGCCAACGAAAACTTCTGTGACGGAAAAGTCCTATTTATATGGGATAGAAAACGAGCTGCTATTTACGAAATTGGACGCTCAACAGAAACCATAATGCTTATCGCCTTGTGCAAGTATTAGAGTTAAAACTCTCCATCTGCCATGCAATTATCAAAATCCTTAATTAAATTTTTAATATTTTGAAATTAAAACGATTGTATTCTATTAAAAATTGCTCATGACAAGACTCAAATACGACTGAAAAGTCAGGGGCCATAGGAAAAGAGGGCATATATAAGGCAGGTAATTCAAGTGGACAACTCAAGATGCCTGTTACTAAGAAGCTTGAGACGATTGAAGTTATAGTCAAAAGAGAAGCATAAAGGGAGAGAGTTCCTCAGAGTAGTGGATGCGGTGGAAGGAAGGCTTCACGAAAGCAAAAGTCCAGTACTTAGCAACCTTGATAGGGAATGGGTGATTCTTGCTCCAAGAACGAGTAATGCGATGGGCAATTTTAAAAGGCGATACAGGAGAAGAAATCTAGGCGGCATCGATTAAGGAAGTAGTTGTAGAGGGGCAGAGATGATAGCGCCTGATAATGCGAAAGAGTTGCAAGGATTGCAGAAATTTTTGGACCAAGCAAGTTTAAGACTCGACTTTATTGCATTACAAACTCGTTCTGTAAAATAACAAATAGAACTTAGGCCAGTCTGAACTAAACTGTTAAGAATTCTTTACAAGCTGTTAGCGTGGGTTACGAACTTGATAGCCTTCCTCATGATACATAGTTCTGATGCCTTTCCCCCTTTTTGCCGCTGTTTCCCCTCACTTTTGTTCATGATGCAAGAATAATGAGGTGTGGACCATAGAGATGCAGCTTTAATAAGAAGTTGTAAAACTAGTGATCAGTGCGAAGGGTCACAGGTGAATGGGGCATTCACTTGCAAGTATGTTTCCAATGAAAGGTGTAACCCCAAACGTGAAAGTAGATAATTTCTATGCTAAGCCAAGTCATGGAGACATCGAAAGCCCTCTCAAGATATGGAACGACGTATTAATTCGGCAGATAACGCGTCAGACAGTAGGTGACGGATGAGTGAAAATTGGCCCCATATGATATAGTGGCAGTATTGACCAAAAATATTAAGGTAAGCTGGACTTAAATATGAGAGGACAAATCACATATTACAGAATTAGGATTCAAAGTCATTATCACTCAAGTTATGTTTTTCGTAAAATCTCCAAGGAAAAGAGGATGCATTTGCTTGTTCAGTCGATAGAAAGAGTCAGCCAATTTCCTCCAAATACAACACATCCCAGTACGAACAGGTAGTAACAACGGACAGGTAGGCTTTAAGGGTGATCTCCGGAATGCGTTTCCGTTTATTGGCCCTAAAATTCTCCCATGGAACCCAAATTAGGAAACGCTGTGGTACGACTTAAAATGAGAATGCAGCCAGGTCGAGCTAAGTGGTGGATGACATAATCTGTGTTCGATATAACGTGACTAATAACAGGTAGTCAGGTCTCCGTTGCGTGTACGTATACGCATATGTGCATGGGTAAGTCCCAGGTTATATTTATGTGTATGTGTGTGGGCGTCTCAAATCGCAACTTGTGTCGGAGTTTGTTTTCTCATGGTAAACCCATCTTCTATAAAAGTGCAAGGATATGCAGGAATTTTAATTAGACAGAAATTATTTCTTGACTTCAATTAACTTTATCTCGAAAATACATATTCATCGTGATTCCTTTAACATCACCTGAAGGACATTATCAATCACTCTGATCTACACTATCACTTCCATATGATTGCTAGAATACCACAAGGGCGCCACACTGGGTTAGAAATTCCAGTTCCCACCAAGCATCTTGCAAGTTTACACTATAAGATAACACACGCCGTCTTGCGGAATTCTTCTCTCGGTTGCTTTCTTAATGAAAATAGTTGCCTCCACTGATCTGTATTCATCCACTTTAAACACAAGCTGCGACTGAGATAACTGGTAAAACAGAGCCCTGCAGGAAATATCCTTTGGGCGAGAAGTTAAGAGTAGCTACAAAACTATCTGCACAAAATGCAAATCGCGTTGTTATAGGTAATCAAGATCTGTGATTAAAAGTACTTGGTAACTAATACACAAATCCACGAATTACCACGTTTACGTAATTTACGTCTTCTCTTAATTGAACTCTCATTCATTGCCAATGCACTACTATACTTACTCTCGAGTTTTAAATAATGGAAGGGTTGGAATAAGTGGAAACTGGGGAAAACTTCAGAAAATGAATAAGCAAAGGTCACGAATTAAGCAGGGGGTGTTGATTCCTTAAGTCGTTAACACCATTGCATACAAAACACACTGCTTCTAACGACTTGTTTCGCTACAACATGAAATAAAAGAAGGGAACATTTACTCCAACTGTATTAGAGTTATTGGCTTTCATCAGTGTATGAAAAACAAATCAATGCCACATTCAATTCAATTAATTCAGCTCTCACATTATTCATTACTTAAAAGACTGACTAACATCGCTTGATTAACGTTTTACTTATTCAATTACTAGTAATTCTGATCACAGAGCTTATCTACGGTAAGGCTGACTAATTTACTGACTGACATGCTACATGTTGGTTCACATACTTCCGTTTCCAAAATATTCCCAAAATATGTACACCAGTTGGATAGAAATACATTCCCATACGATTCTACGCCAAAAAAGGCTTATGTAGGGGCTGAAACAGTTTTCTTTACGGGTGATTTGCTCTGTCTTGCGCAAAGATAAAATACTATACCATAACTCACAGTTTTTGTTCTAACTTATATCTATTCATATTCAATTATTTACTAATAACTGACTCAATCGTTGATTGACCAACAGATGTACGATAGGAAACACAGGTTGCTTTCGTGGTGACTGGCACTGACACGATATATTCAGCCGTCTCAATAGCCATATGATCACCATCTATGTTTCTGCCAAGAATACTGTACTACGGCTCTCCACCCTATATATCACTATCCAGTGGTACATAGAAACAAACTATTTCCAATATGTACGTATGCAATCAGAGATACCAAAAATTTCAGGAAAACTACATCAAACAGCATTTTGCAAAAAAAGTTTAGAATTGCGGAAAAGTGGCACTGCAATTCTACCCAAATCTTGAGTTTGCGTTTTATCCCCATCGATAAAAACATAATAATCGATAAAAACATAATACTCTAAATTGTTAAGATGTGTGTACTAGCAGGACGTAGAATAGAGCGTTCATTATTTCCTTATTAATTAAGTACACTCGTCTGCAGAGGATTCCTTTGATGACCCTACTGCATGAAAGAAGTGTCACATGTACGCTTTAAGTGTGCGCCCAAATGCTTACATATCTCACCTGTCTTTGCCTGGTCGCTTTGCTGGACTGCCTGTAGTACAGGGGTGGGCATTTAAAGTCCTGGCTACAAATACAGTTTAAACAACGTTGAACAGGTTATAAAAGCAGTAACCATGTCTTAAATGCCTGTTTGATTAATTGCCCACGAGACTTGTGGTTGTCAAAGTGTGGCTTAAAATGCATGCGTAGATTCGCAGATGAATTTGAATGACTGGTGCGTATCTTAAACTGTACACTAAACAACGAGTTTACCAACTGGGCACCCATGTACGAAAGGCTTCACAACGTGACATAATCGACATGTAATTTAGATATTTGAAGTGGTGTTGTTATCAATTTGCTTAAGAAACTAACAAAAGCTGCAGTAAAGTTTAGAAAAAAGAATACGTAACAACAGTAGCAAAACGTCTTGTTTTTTAAAAGTAAATCCTATCGTCAATGTCCCCCTCGTATACTTAGGACCCCTCTAAACAAAACAAACTTTTGATTACTCTATTCTTCATCCTGTAGTTTCGCTTAAAGTAAAGTAAAAACGGAACACGAGGTCTTCCCAACAGCAAGTTCTCTCGGGATAAGTAGCTTTTCTCTCCTAAGTACTAAATCCTAAGGCCCGAGCATTGTAACTTGTGTACCGCAATCCGTAAGAAGCACTCAGACACACCCTTGAACACAATATCTGAATAATTTCTTAAATTTCGCGATTCGCAGTTGTGTTCACTTTAAAATGTTGCAGTATGGGGCAAAGTTTAGAACATTGACAGGCTTCCGATAGCTACTAAGAATTAGAGAGAATTTGATATTGTGACAGAGAACTAATCTTAATAGCATCGAAGCATGGGCTCATTTTGTTACGATTGCCCAAGATAAGGGCAGATTGCCATTTCATGGTCGTTAACCTCATTAGATATGGCACTTTGAGACGACGACATCTTGTGGGCGATGAGTTACTTCTCTACCCTCTACTGGAACATATGGAAACAATTTATATATCATAAAGTTCCTTACTATTACCCAAGCTAAAGGGTGTGGTGGTATGCTCATTAGAAATGTCAAGTATGACATAACAGGTCATTGCAATGTAATTAAGGATCCTCAAGTGCTATTGGGTATTGTGCAAAAAACAATAATATAAAAATATTTTTAAAAAATTTAATAAAGTTTTAAAATTACTGCATAACACTTTATATCAGTACATAAAATATCATTTTAGACAGATTTATAGACTTTTAAAATTATTTTTGTCATGTAAATTGTAAAAACAGGTTTAATTTTAGCTAAACAGGGCAGGGCAAGGATAACAACTAAATGTGAGCTAGGTCTCGATCTGGTCACAATATTCGTATTATTGTAGTCTAGTCCAACATTGGATAGTGGCATACCCTAAAAGTTAAGATGGACTTCTTGAGAGTGTGAGAAGCATTACCGTGACAATCACAACATAAAACTTAAAACTGAAAAATCGAAAATTCCTCTAATCACTCTTCGCGGCCACTACAGCTGCCGTGGACCATTGGGGCACCCTTACATGCGTCACAGCATAATGCATAGTACCTGAAGCCAGCATAAGATCTTCAGTAGTTGAACATGCGGTCAAAGTTTCTCTGATTAGTAGTGCACTACATCTTCTGTGATTATTTTACTGGTGTTTAATTTACGTATCCATACATCGCTAAACATTCCTGAAGAACAATTATAGGGCAGATTGCTAAAATACGTCATTCCCGTAACTTTGTAAAACTTTCCTCTAACCATAATAAGGAACGCCACCTCTAAGAAAAATCTGAGAAATTTAAAACTCTTTTCGGGGAGCATGGGAACGAGAAAGGGTTTGAACATACTTGCATAATATAAAAACTAGTCGACCTTACAGGTTTATTGACTGACATTATACCTATTTGCTTCATGCATTGCACAATGAAAATTAAATAGTGAGTTCCGTCACTCTCTGAGACCACACTCGTACAAGTTACGCACACTAGGTTCTCTTGTGCAGCCTCTTGAAGCTTACTCTGCTTATCAGGTAAACCGGCACTCGTTTGACCAACACAAGGGAACAAAAAATTATCTATCAGGTTGGTTGAGTCCACTTACGCTTTCAAATACCCTTTGCAAAGGAAACCAGTCTTCAACGGCACGTAGTCGTAGAAACAAAGTAACCATTTACTATCGATATTCACACGTGGCGGTTATTTCATGGCCCTCTGAACCCTTACAAATCAGAATAACAATGCTTGCTTACATTAAAACCGTTTCGAGTGAGAAATTACCACGCATTGCTGACTACACAGCTTTTCAGCGTACTACATGAGCAACATATATGTGGGAAAGGTCTCCAAACAATTATAACACTTTCCCAGGCCTAATTAACCACCTTCTCCTAGTACATTATTTATCTTTCTAACTACGAAGGAACTACAACTATGAGCGCAAAAACAAAAACTCTAGGATACTACTTTACAACTTGCTACTTGTTCGTCACTGTTATTTTTGTCTAGCGTGATGATATCAAAGAAAGGATATCTGTCAACCGTAACCCACTTAATTACGGGTATCCCCTTTTCATTCTTATTACTAATCCACTTTGTTCATGTTCAATAAAACTATATCACTGCCTAATTTGTGCCTAGTCTTAACGTACAATTCGATATTCAACATCCTAACTTGCTAGATCTCTGCACTGATGACCGTATCTTGCTAAGACCTTACGCTTGAGGAAGAGTTGCTACATGTGTGCGCATTATTTCAGACTATACCAGGAATGTACTTGATGGTGTGGCTGAGTGATACGGGCGTTGAAAGAGTTACCAGAGGACTATGGGTTCACCCCACGCCCCCTTTAATAACTGAGACTAGGATAGACACTGAAATTAAAAAGCAATAGGATCAGCGATGAGTTAGAATCAAACTGCACAATTTGAAGCTAGCACTTCTTCGCTTTGCTGTAGTTTCTTCCTGTTAGGGCGCTGCTTATCAATGGGTGTCTGAATATCTTTGTTCGAGTGGAAACCTGTGTACTAAGAAAATATATATGTCAGTAAAGCGGGTAAATAATGACGGTAGAACTCTTTTCCCTTTTGCATGAATCGTACAGAAACAAAAGACTAGAAACATAAACTTGATCTTCTCAGCATTGGAACTTCAGATATATCGCCATGGCTATCATCAGTTTAATCTACATTAACTAAAGGTTGTCCGAACCAAATCCGTCTTTGGTTGTCCTTTCTACCGGAAAATATTTTGGCGGATTTTCCAATAAGTGATCAAAATCGCAAAAAGGTTTCTAACGAATCAAGATTAAACCATTCATCTTGCAGTCCATTCAGGGTAAAACTTAACGTGATACCTGCAATACGGTTCTATGAGTGAGTGCTGTCTCCATATTCTATTAACGAAAGAATGCAATCTACAATACTACCAGTGAACCGCTCATGATTGTACCAAACGGTGGGTCTTGGAGTGGTATGATCATCACCCACATCATCTCTATGTCTGTGGAAGCCACTCCGCGGTAATAGTGGTGGTAGTAGTTGAGCACTACATTACTTACAACGACTTGTTATTACGGCAAGTTACGCAAAAAGGTGATCTGTCACAATAACCATTTGAAAGGTACCAATACACTTCGTAATGCCCGCTACGATACTGTTGACTTCAAATTTAGTGCAGATAGGTTTACACAAAACCTCTGACGTCCTTGACCAACGGGGCATGCTGTCTAACTCTGTGCCCTTATATCCTGAATTTAATAATTTTCACTCAACTGTTGTCAAGGTTGCTCCGCATCCCGTGTCATACAAAGAAAAAATATAAGAAATACTCCGTACGATGATTCACTAACAATGGTATCCGGAGATTAATTCTTATAATCCAAGCATCATTACCGCGACCTTGCTTGACAGATACAACAGAACTAGTAGTTTAAGTAAGGGCATGATAAAAACCAAGAGGTACTATTCAGTCACCAGTAAAACCAAAATAATTACGCTTGACCAACAGGATCTTGAAATTTCCTTCAGGCTAAAGCCCACTAACCAGTATCTGGAGATGCTGAGAAAATACTATCGCGCTAAAGTATATTTCCTTTACAAAGAAACCCACAACTTGAATACAACGTTCATTTTACGACTTTTTCATAACGACTTCTTTCCAAGTAGTACTGTTTCAGTGCTAAAGCTTAAGTCGAATTTTAGGCAGTCGATACCACCAAATAAATTACAAAACAAGTCGCGGGACGTCAGTGGTACATCCTGATCTTAAAAACCTCACGTAAATACTAATGTATCTCATTCACGTGTTCTAGAGGTAAAGACCGTTCCAAATCAAAACCATCTACAGTGGTGCAATAACACATAAAACATAAAGGTATTTAAAATATTTGGGTGTTCTCTTATGGACATACTATTCTGAAACGGATTTCTGTGAACAATACGTAACCTTCAATGAGCAAATCTCATAGATTTGAAAAACGTGGTTGAAAAATCCTCGACAATCAAATATCATTCACATGGTACATGTTAACACATCTAATTGTTTAATCAGTATCTTCCACATGAAAAGATTGCGCTTTCGTAATCCCGACTGATTTCGAAAGTTTAATGGCATACTTACTATACTGGCTGCTAATATAAAAAAGTGGCTTTGCGGTAATTACGTCCTTAACATTTTCAGCTTTTATGATTTAATCTCGAACTTCATATACCTTTCTAAAACTTGTGCTCCATACTCGTCTTCTGCTATCACCTTTTAACCATAGGTCGCAAGCACTTGTCCAGCAGTGCAAGCTTAAAATTACGGATCTTGACATGGCTTGTTTGTATAAAACACCTTAACAAGCTCGTATTTCTGAGCAATATTAAGTCAGTGCAATGTATCAGAGGCTTTTTCTTTCCTTCCCTTTTCTAAGGATTTGCTATTTCTAAAATACGTTCAAAGAGTCTTTCCAATCAACAGAATAAAAAGATCAAATACCAGGCTTTCTTTCCCGTTGGTTTGGGTTTCAACGATTTCAATGCGGAAGAAAACAAAAAAAAAAGAAAAACAAAGTTTCTAAATATACGGGCGCTAACACTTTCGTTAGGTTTTGCAAAAAGTGGCCTGTGACTTCAAATTTTAGTAGATCACCATTGATTTCTGCTGTACAATTATAATACTCCATAAGGCGGATCAAAGGGGTTTCGGTGAGAATATACTACTGGGGTACTGCATACGTGCTTAGCAAACATTGCAATTTCAGTCAAAACATAAGATCAGTTAACAGATAATAAATTTTGGCACGTTGGTCTCAATCACTTAAATCGTTACCTCATTGTGTCATATATCGAGGGCTAATGATAATCTGTCCTATGATGAACTAATATCTGTCCTCCGAAGTATCAAATCAATGAATTATAGTTAAGTAGTGTAAATTATAGTTCCTTAACAATATTTATTGAGGACCGTCAGCACAAAAACCTGTAAAACCCCAAAGTCTCTCATGCCCAAATATTTCCGAGTTTATGAAACTCCTCCCCTCTCACCTAACCGAACATCTATCATAGCTCGTCACTTAAACACCGTCCGAGATTATCAGCACAATGGTAAAAGGCAATGTAAAACAATTAACAATACCAGTTATTTTTTCTCATTGACGCCCATCTACTACCCAGGAGGGCATGTTTCATTCCTCGCAAGTACCTTTAAGCTACAGCCATAACATCACGATACATTAGCCCTGTCAACTTAGCATAAACTAGTCAAGGCCATATCAGCTTCACAAAAGTGACTAGGCGGCTGGGACGTAAAGCAAGTCAGAGAGCTGTGCAATTTCTTCAAGAAGACTTCGTCAGTCACAGTCATTCTGTTAGTGGGCCACTATGAGTTGTATCTTGCTTTGTTTATGGGATGTTAATAGCTGTTCCCACATGAGTTTACTTACATGCTAGTACATCACATTTTATAATCAATCACAGGTCGCTAATCATCTGTGTCCAAGATGTACTTTTGAAAACTGAGCTTGTGTCAAAACTGGAATAGTTTACCGACACTACAAGTACTCCAGCCACTGCAAATTTACCATGCATTACAGCTGTAGTTAAGGTGCACGCCATCAGCCAAAGAGCATTTCCTGCCAAAAGGGTATGTTCACAACTTTGTGATATGGACGTGCCTAGGGTCCCGTTTACAGTGTTAACAGTGTGTTGGAAAACTAGCAATATACATAGTATGCTGGTGAGGTTTAGTGGCTAGTACAATTGCCTTTCTTGTCAGGTGATCTCTTGAGTCACTAAAGAGGCATAGCTGCGTTGGAAAGGGATTCCCGTCTTACAGAGCTCTTTACTCCAAGAGAAGTACGTCCTACGTATGAGGGCACAGCTCTAGCGTTCCTCATAGAAAACCGGGAAATAAAGGAAAACTATGCTCATCTCCAGCGATACCTAAATTGATACCAAGTTCTGTAGGGTGACAGCATATAACGGAATAATAAAGTGACTATTAAACGTAAGTACTGAGAGTACGTGACACCATTAGCAACAAGACAGGAGGAGGTCACGTGGGGACCTTCTAGGTTTATTTTTTAAAGGAGGTGCTCCTCAAAGAACCCCATAGTCTCGTAAAAGCTAAGATGCAACGATTACAATATGTGAACGAATACATCAAGATTTACCCAAAAAGAATGCCAAGGAAATTCAAATGGTTCCGGCATGCACAAAGAGGGCAGATTACCAAGGAGAAACAGCATAAAAAACCTCTTGGAAGAAACGTAACACTTCCACTTGGGAGCATCGGTTGTGAATAAGTTTAATGATTTAAATCTACTACGTTACCTTGGATCAATATAACATCCATACCAAGGATCGAAGTAGAAGTCAATCAACTTCCACCAACTCTCAACTGAAATATTGTATCACAACTTGCCTTATTCTAGTACACATTCATTTTACGAGTAAATTTATCATATATCGAGTGACATTTTGGTAAGGCAATCTTACACGTTTTCTATATACACATATTAATCAATGCAGTCTGTTGTGATGGAGAGTGTAGACGTGGATACGTAGATCTGACCTATCTTTCTACCGATTTTAACTGTTTTATAGAATTGGAACCAGTTGTGACCAAACGTAAAGGAAGCCTTATGTGAGGTATGCGGGGTATACCCCTCAATGGGTATGCGTTAACTCGGGAACATCTATATTCACTATCTCCAAAGACTAATGTGCAACCTCTCTAAATGACAGAAAGCCCACTACAGACAGCGACAGCACCAGACATTGCATTCCTGGCACTAGTTTGCAGCAAGGGCTACGTTGGGAGCTCTTGCCGAAAGAAGGAACATACACAGCGCAGATACATATTGTTTTATCTTGTTGTAAGATGAGGCAATTGCGATGGGCACCCCAGAGCCTATAACCAGTTAAACCTGATACACAACTGTAAGCATGAAGCAAAATTCATGGTAATAAAAACATCAAGCGGCTTCACCACAAATAACATTAAAATGGATTAATCTCCCCACAGAAGCTACATCGTTTTCAACATCAGAATCAATCAAGTACACATCAGCCCTCGAGCCAGGGATAAGTGTCATACAGTGGTCCTGAAGTGACACAACCATAACCGTGACGCAAACAGCTTTTTCTGCTGTTTAACGCAAAGGTCTCCATGTACAGTGTTCTCCCAAAATCTTAAACACGGCTGTTCTCTATTAACAGTGTAAGCAGAGGTTATTACGCCCCGCCGCAATTTATTAATCAATTCAAATCAGTACTCTTTACATCTGCATAAGAACTGCTACGGCTTCTAACAATAATTATAAACACAGAATATATTAGAAGCTATGCTCTCTCACAACTTTCTACTTATTTTGTTCATCAAACTCAGTGTGATCCTTCCCCGTCCCTCCAATTAGCTGTTGCCCCCTGGAAACCTAAAGTTTTAAGGCGACTACTTTAACTGTCCAGATAGCTATCCTCCATTTTAAAAAGTCAGTGTTATTAGCAACTCTTATCAAAGTAGGCAAAGTAGACAGCTAAAGAATTCTTCTTCACCACTGCTCTTCTTCTCAGGTTTTAACCACTAATGCCTTTCGACTGATACATACATATACAACTTACATTATAGCATGAAGATTTCAACGAGAGGTCTTTTCCTTGAAAATTGGCATACTCTTTCAAATGTACGGACCATGATTCTGACAGCTTTTTGCTGTCAAGGCATTCCTGTTTGAACTCCTGGTAGGTATATTCTTATACACTTGGCTTAGTATAGAAAAGTTATGCCTTACAATGCGACACTGGCCATGAAAAAAATCTTTATACCTAAACTGTCGACTACACGTCTACATATAGTATGCCAAAAGCGAGACGTTTAGTCATAACCGCTGACATTAGAAAAGCGGGCAAACTAAACTTTCCTAGTAGCCACTTCTTTTCTTGGCAAGTACACACTTAAAGCGGTCTTCACTAAGCTACATATGACATGAAGCGTCTACTCTAATTTTCTTATCTACACATTGACAAATAATACACAATCCTGCTAAGAGTTCAGATACTATGATACGCCTTACTTTCTACCATTATGGCAAAGACACGAACCCAATCGGATGGCTCTTCCGTGGTAATGCAAATTGATAAGAATGCACAAACCTGTTACACATTCGTACTGCTTTCCTCGATCTTACTGGTCCCATATTCGCAACAAGCATTTGAGTGAACTGAGAATATCGAAGACTACTTCCCTGCACAATGATTGTTACTAGGTCACTCTATTTACATTTCTTTTCTATCTTCTGTCAATTCTGAATACATCATGTTGGAAAATATGAATTGAATAAAAATAGGATTGTTTCTAACTATTCATTATGGATCTTCCATTTTTGTTTTCAACTAACCTTCTGTTTATATAACAGTGCATAAACATTTGATACAAACTGCAAACTATGACAATGTTCCTGTATGAGAATGAACATAAAGTTGGATTTATTCCAAAAAGGGCTTTTAATAGAGCACTAAGCAAAATACAATGCACCACTCATGTCAAATCGCCCAAGACCATAAGACAATGTTTACACCTTGCTTCAGAAAAATTTCGTTACTATTGTGTCATATCTGCCTTGGAAGTGAGTGGTCATTCTTCTCCGACTATTCCCCTCAATTAAGGGCCGCGGAATTTCTCTGCATTTACCCTCTATCAGCAGCTTTTCTTGGGCGGACGCACATTACTCTATCACTTAATACATCATGCTTTCCATCTACTTTCCCTTATTTACTCCACACACCTTCCATCCTTCCTTCGGGTGACTGTTTTTACCAAGATATATAACAGATTATTTCAGTTGATGGTGGTCGAGGTGGTAATAAAAAAGTAGTGCTGGTGGTAGTACCACTGCTTCTAGTGTTGGTGGTGCTACTACCAGTCGATGTGCTGCTGTTCCTGATCAAGATAATGATGAAGATAACAACGATGATGATGGCGATGGTGATGATGATGATTATGATGATTATGATGATTATGATGCCGATGATGATGATGATGATGATGATGATGATGATGATCACGATTACAATGACGACGATGATCAAGATAATGATGAAGATCGTAACGATGATGATGATATTGATTTATGATGATGACGACGGTGATGACGATGAAGATGGCGATGGTGATGATGATGATGATGATGATGATGCTGATGATGATAATGATGATGATTATGGTGATGATGATGATGATGATGATGATAATGATGATGATGATGATGATGATGATGATGATGATGATGATGATGATGATGGTGATGATGACTATGATTGTAATGACGACGACCATGATGATGATGATGATGATGATGATGATGATGATGATGATGATGATGATGATGATAACGATGATGACGACGATGGTGATGATGAGAAAGATAATAACGATGACCAATATAGCGACGACGACGAGAAGAGGGAGGGCAAGCAGGGAAAAAACCGAGTTGGACGAGGATAAGAACGACGAGAGGGCGACGACGATAATGAAGATGACGCTAACGATCATAACGGCGATGATAAAACCAAGATGGTAAAGAAATAAGAAAAATGACCAACAGAACCTTTGTAAATATTAGTGCTGGAAAGAAGCGATTACACTCAAGCACTTCACCAAAATATTAAATGACAGCTTATTTCCTTTGCTACTTAAAGCCTATTGTTACAAGGCGGTAGTCACAGATAAAGTTATGGTGTGCCTTAAAAGAATTGACAATGTAAACTGGGGCATCGGTGATTGATTGTCATTGTTTATCATAATTGCAAGGGAGTTTGCAAGCTGGCAGGTGTTTTATTAGCTCGTTTGCGAATAAATAAACATTGCACAGGCTTCCTCTACTTCTATAATCGTACATAAAATCGTTTAGTTTGTTTATTTATCTCCACTTACATCAATCGATATTAAACACAGACAAACAAATTAAAACCATTTTGAAACTTTACTCACATCTACAAAGTTAATTCTATTACAGATGCTCGTGTTAAACTCAAAACTCATATATTTATTGATTGTAAAATTCAAATACGTGCAACACTGTACGCTGCAGTTCTGAAAAACGGTTACCTAATCACACGAACATCAAC
Organism: Alatinidae sp. Z8VKAUB7J3; assembly: GCA_010016025.2. Taxonomy (NCBI): domain Eukaryota; kingdom Metazoa; phylum Cnidaria; class Cubozoa; order Carybdeida; family Alatinidae; species Alatinidae sp. Z8VKAUB7J3. The sequence continues at coordinate 6,319 of JAAAKM020000002.1, read as the reverse complement.
GTAAGACATCCTCCCACGCTCTCAAGTTTACGAATGATGTTGACAACTTTTACATATTTACAGCAAACGTCGATATCGTACCTGGCGTTGATTTCTGATAACATAACTACTTCGCTGTTGGATTTTCAAACACATGTACTTACCGGATGCATCTAGCGATGCAGATCTGAACATGTTAGATGGATACATCATTATCCGTACCTCTTATCTGCTTCATAGCAACGAACATGTCTTCCAAGTGAGTCTCCGACCAACTAAAACTCATACTCGGGCAACACATGCACTGAACTGCAATACGTAGAAATAGATCGTACAAATCTGTGTAAGGTTGGTCTTCTACTGTTTTCAGCAGTCTGAAACTCAGCCATACGGAATATTAATCCAAACTGTAAGGAATTACTTAGAAAGCTATAGCTAGGAACTTTCCACTGATTATTGACGGGATGTACTATCCTCAATAAACTTTCCGGACTTTTGCACGACTTCCTAGACAACTAGAGAGCACGATGAAATTGTTGAAGGTTACCTTGATGCTACAGAGCAATTAAAAAAGCAAAGTGCCTCCACAATTACTTGGCCTTTCCATTGTCCACTGTGGCATGTATTCATATGCAGAACGCCGAAGAAAAAGTCGTTGATAACACTTATAAGAAAAACGATGAGACTTACCATAGCCTGGAATCACCGTCATTTTCAGCGATTTGATCCAAACGCTGATCAAAATCTAAACTTACAGGCTGAAACGAACGGAACTTCTCAGTTTCTCAACTAAATTACCACTGACTAAACCGTTTGCTGATCTATTTCGCGAGAACGATCTTGAAATGGATTATCACTCCGAACAGAGCGAGCAAGCTTGACACAGAATTCGCCCACCATTTCATGAATAATTGACTCGAACGAACAAATCGCCTTACTTTGGCTAAGGAATGCTCGCTGGATTATAAGAATCAAAACAAAAACAGAAAAAAGTTCTCGCAGCGAAGTTACATTACGAACAACAAAATTTTATTAAAGGATGTGAAGACTTGAGTTACTTTAACGTACTGTGGTATATTCGGTCACATAAAATTACACAATTTTCATAATTTAAACCAACAACAGCTTCACACAAGCAAGGGAAGTAATTAAAGTACTAAACCTAAATTAATAACGCACACCATTTGGTGTTATAGGTGTAACTGATCGATGAAAACAATTTAATCAGTTCTGTAAAAACTTGCCTCTGCTGTTTGCCATGCGTAGAAGTCGGCTACAACTGAAATGGCACTAAAAGGATTAAAACGGGTTCGATAACAAAATGCAGGATTCACCCAGTATTTAACATAAAAATCGTATTATCGGCATCAATTACCCCCTTTTACGATAAAGTACAAACTGGAAATACAATTGAAAAGTGATCATAAAGGGAATTACGTAGGTGATTGGGTACATCAGCTCCCTCGAACTTTTAAATCTCGAAACAAGAACCAATTCCAGCTAAATATTTGTATATATGCTACTGAGCAGGCGTGTCCTTTGGTAATTGACAATGGGGAGTTGGAAAAGAGAACTACCCAACGATTGTAGTAACGCTTCTTTCTGCGTTGGGACTTCATTTCCTGATCTAAGCTAACCGTTATACCATGAACGGTCATAAGACCAGCGTAATGGCCTTACGACGTCATAGGAACAAATATCTGCTTCCAAATGTATCCAAGTCCAGTGAACTCAACATCAGGTGTCAAAATAAGGTGGGATAATTACCTTCTTTTCCAAAACCTTCTTGGGTTTATATAGCATCTAGCTCAAAACTATATAGGATGTAAACCTCTAGCGCAGTAACTAGTAGATCACAAAAAAAATCATCTCAATACAAAACATCTAAAGCAAGTGTTGCAAAAGGTATCAAAACTACATCTGGTGTAAAGCAGAGATGGGTTCCAACCACCGTTCCCAAAGTTTATTGGTGACGAAAGATAATTTAGCACGTCATGGACGAAGGTATCTTTCGACTTACGGATATTTAACCACTGTATCATAAACAGTTTGCACTTTGTTAACCCCTTGAATTCAGTATTTGATCCAAATTGAAGGCGGTTATTCGGGTGGTCTTATGTTCAATAAGGGGTACCTCTCTTTCTTGAAGCGCAGGTTACACAGAAATCCCCACACAGAGATACAATCTCAAAATGACCCGTCGTGAATTAGACGTGATGCTCATAGCTACTAGATTCCACTGATCATACCTCTTAAAGGCAAACAATGCTGTTATGAAAGTATGCTGTATTTGCCAAAGGCATTACCTATTACAATAATCTTAAATCCAGGCTTGGTAGGTCTGTGTAAACCTTCGTGCATGTTACAACAAACCATAATAACGAGCCTGGCGCGTTAGTACCATTACAACGAATTGAAACACACCTGCGTGTAAACTAGGTTCAACCTGAGCGTTCAATGGTACTATTGAAGGGCATTCCCAAACACAAGGAAAACGCTTCTTAAGAGTTGGCAGCTTCTCATTAATTATTAACACCTGCGTTTGTTCTTCTGACGTATGAAGAATGTTAAAAATAATGTAATCTGTGTTCCTTTAAGAGTAAGATCCGATAGCCGATTTATTTGCAAGAAAAGACTACGAGGTGGAAACAAGGTTCCTCGGTACTGGATATTATAAAAGGAATCCTGATAACATGCCTCGCTTAATCACTGCTATATCTCCGTGTAAAGTAAAAAGCCCTCATTCGACTTACCCATGTTCAGTTACCTAAGTTTAACGCGCGGGAATCGTCATCTTTAGTCACTATGATGAGTTCTCAGTTTGCTTGGACATGTAAAAAGGAGTGAAGTACCAAGGTCATTGCATTTTAAAAGTGATACAGCACTTGAATTTGAACTTGAACCAGGAATAGAGCCAACGACCATGTCTCTAATGTCTTAACTTCAGAGTTTTCACTCTAGGAATGTAATGTACAATAAACTAGTTTTGAAGTAGCAACCTATTCTAGTTTCTTTAACTTGAAATTATTATTTGGGTAAGAGAGATGATGATAGCAAAATATTACAATCATACAAGTACTCGCCTTACGGGAGATTGTGTACTAAAACTATGGACACTATATTACAAAATGTATTTCTGTCTGTCTCCCAAGATAAAGACAGTGGCCGCCTAATGCTTTGATGAACGCAAAAACGTTACATGACCAAACAAAACGCTCGTCTCTGGTAAATGGGTGATCCAAAATACAAATTCTACGTTTTAACATTATAAGTATTCAGTGCCTCTAATTGAAATTAATGCATTACAAAACCGGATTCAAACCCATTTGGATTATCTTTAACTTAACTCACGGAACATGGATGTAGTAGAGACGCAATGCATTGTGGATATGCATTATGAATTGTAGAGCACGCGGTCAGATTGTAAGAACGAATGATTGAAGACGAACGTATAAAGATTATGAGCAACGCACTCTATTAGTATTTTATGGAGTTGCTTCTTATTACGACTAGCAACATTACAATGGAATTCTTCCGTCTTTATACAATAGAGAAATGCAACTATACCATCCTATCTTCTATATGCCTTTACGCGGCATCAGATCTAAGTTGATTGGAATGTGTATCCCAGCACAATTTAGCGAGAAACGCTGTCATTAAATTTTTCCTTAAGTTGAGCTAAAAGGATCAGAAAATAGCTACCGGGAATCTTGAAGCTACCTTTAATAGACTTTTGCAGAGGTGCTGACACTATTTAGAGTGTGGATTTGTTTCCCCATTATTACTGCAGAACGGAAAATTTGCCAAGGCAGAGTGACTAAATTCATTGCCACAAAAGTTCAGCGTCGGTACATGTCTTAACAACCAGCTAGCTTTTGAGTATAGAAAACCTCTAAGAAAGCAATAAACGAGTTTCGCAGGATTCCGTTAAGGATCCATTCATGCCAAAACTGAAAGGCACTACAGGTAGTACATCAAAATAGGTTATGGGTTCTGATGGCTATTTCGAAACGGTCTGTCTGTAATAACGCGTATCCCGTCGTAAAAAGAGCAACAGTACCCGAAAGCCAACCTGTTACATATAGTTGATTATTTTAAAGCACAACAAATTGTTGATCTAATGGAATTCCAGCGTTAATCCAAGGATAATCGCTACTAACTTTGAAAAATATATACCAAAAAATAAAGTCCCAGTCAAAGTCTGTTACAAGGTACTTACACAGGCATGTATTAACCTTACTACTTAATACCCTTATTGCAAACCCATTGTAACATTTTTTTCTCTCTTATCACGCCATTTTCTTGTGCTCGTTCTCTCTAAGCTACTAACAACTCATTAACTCCTATTAAATGGTTTACTTGGTTTTATTTTGATCTAAAATATTATCTAATGGGTGTTATTTAGATGACTACTTTAGAAGAGTAAAATATTTTCATGCATATCATTTTGATTACCCTCTTCAGCTCCAATATAATGAGCGACGGCAACTTACATATTGTCAAAATATCTTTCCACATTCCAGAACAAGACAGTAAAATGTGTTACAAAGTACTGTGGGTAACTCACTGTCATTGCACTGAACTGAAATTATCTGCTTGATTTCGCAGCGTGAAAGAGCGGTGAACTGCCTTAGTTACAACACCTGGACACCGTTTAAATATCTTCTTTCTTCTTACTACGTAACGCCACAATTTGAAAATAGCTTCCATTTTCTTTTCTAGGCTTGGCAATCCTGGGCTACTTGCACATAACCATTGTCTCCCATCTCCTCTATCTAATCTCCCCAGATACGTTTTAATCTCTCTCTCGTTATTCTTCTTCTCCTCTTGATGTCCACTCTGACGTCTTTTGGCCCACCTGGTGTTATTCATTCTGCCTGGGTGTCCTGTCACTCTCCTCTCTTGAACCTTACTCTATCAAAGATATCTATCACTTTTGACATCTTTCTGACTTTATAACTAATTTTCTTCCTGCTAGTGATATTCATCACTGATATTTCCATGGTTCGTTGAGCCACTGCCAGTTCCTTCTCTTGATGTTCAGTCGATGTCCAGGTTTTTATCACATACTTTATTGTTGGTAGGATGGCATTGTTGGTGGGATGGTATCCATGATCTTCCTTTTTAAACACAGTGATATATTCTTTTCCTTCAAAATGATGCCGAATTCTGCAGATCTTTTAAAGTATGGTGTGTTAAATCACTAAGTACCATAAATTGCAAAATTGTAAAGTATAAAGTTAAAATTTCGCCTTATTATTTAATTGCAGTACTTTCTACTATGAACAATGGGGTAAATCTCCATCTACCAACGAGGTAAGTTGGAGTACATACCAAGATCAAGACATGAAGCGACAGTTTAGATCAAATTTTTAAAACCTTTCGGCATTTTTTTTACAAGTTCATCACAAGGTAAAGTTTTATATCGAGAAATGATATCACCTACGATGAAAGTACACCTAAATACCGTCGAGATGGTCAATAAGACAGGAAACAGTTGTAATATCGGATTTCGTAATAACGTATCCTTACCTCCACTGCTGCTATCATCACCTGGAAAAGATGCCGCTCGGTCTGAGTATGCCTTGGCCCAACTTGTTTCCGGACCTCTTTCGTACTGGGTCACTTGGATTGACTAAGAAACGGGAGCGAGTAGATAATGAGAAGGTGTGAGAGGCTCAGGAAACTCCACATCAAAATTGTTATCGGTATGGCAACAACTTAATAATCAACGCAATATATTATATCAACAGGTTGATTGATTCTAAATCCAGCGGATGTCATTATAGTAGCTTTAAGGAACGTATAGGACCTTAAAAAGTCAATATTCCGGTTACGATTTCCTTTAGAAGACTTTTTCTTTAATTTCAACTTGGAAATTGAAGATTGCGATTTTAAAAATAGACAACATCTTTAAAAAGTATCCCTTTGGATGTGATCGCGAATATGGCCACAAACTGACAAAAATCACCATAAAATAATAACAGGAGACGTACTAGTTGCTGAAAGTGGTAGCAGCAGGAGGAGAAGGAGAAGCTTTTGCAGGACTAGCAGTAATAGTTGTTGTAGTAGCAGCAGCAGTATTAGTAATAGTAGTAGTAGTAGTAGTAGTAGTAGTAGTAGTAGTAGTAGTAGTAGTAGTAGTAGTAATAGCAATAGTAGTAGTAGTAGTAGTAGTAGTAGTAGTAGTAGTAGTAGTAGTAGTAGTAGTAGTGGTGGTGGTTAGTAGTTTTAGTAGTACTACTAGTAGTTATTGTAGTAGCAGTGGTGGTAGTAGTAGTAGTAGTAGTAGTAGTAGTAGTAGTAGTAGTAGTAGTAGTAGTAGTAGTAGTAGTAGTAG
>JAAAKM020000001.1:0-89528 GCA_010016025.2 Alatinidae sp. Z8VKAUB7J3 | reverse complement strand
CGCGCGGCCTGGAGCGCGGGCTGGCGCTGCTGACCGCGCCGCCGCTGGCGCTGTTCGCCCACGGTTTCGCGCTGCTGGAGCGAATCTACTCGCGCCTGCTCGCCGGCGTGGTCCGTCGGCCGGCGTTCACCCTGGCGGTGGCGGCGAGCGCCTTCGCGGCCAGCCTGCTGCTCTACCCGAAGCTCGGACGCGAGCTCGTCCCGGAGCTGGTGCAGGGCGAGTTCCACGTCGATCTGGAGCTCCCGCCCGGAACCCACCTCGACATCACCGCCCGACGGCTGGCGGCGCTGGAGCGGTACGCGATCGGCCTCGACGGCGTCGAGCGCGCCTACTCGCTCGCCGGCGCGTCGAACGAGCAGGGCGGCGTCGCCGGCGAGCGACGCGAGAACATCGGTCAGCTCGTGGTGAGCGTCGGTCCGCCGCTGTCGCGCGCGCGCGAAGAGGCGTTGATGGAGCGGCTGCGAGAGCAGCTCGACCGGCAGCCGGAGCTGGAGTATCGGTTCGGACGGCCGTCGTACTTCTCCTTCCGTACGCCGGTCGAGGTGGAGGTGCGCGGCTACAACCTCGCGCTGCTGGAGCGGCTGACCGACCAGGTGGTGGAGCGCATGCGGGCGATCCCCGGCCTGGCCGACATCGAGGCCTCCACCGAGGGCGGCAGTCCCGAGCTGCGGGTGCAGTTCGATCGCGAGCGGCTCGCCAGCTTCGGAGTCACCCTGGCCGACGCCGCGGCCGCCGTCCGCAGCAAGGTGCTCGGCACCGTGGCGACCGACATCCAGCGCGACGACCGCACCATCGACATCCGCCTGCGGGCCGACGAGCAGTACCGGGACAGCGCCGAGGATCTCGCCCAGCTCACCGTGGTCCAGACGCCGACCGCGGCGGTGCCGCTGGCGACCGTCGCGTCGTTGGTCGAGGTCGAGGGGCCGGCCGAGATCCGGCGCGCCGAGGGCGAGAGGGTCGCCCTGGTGACCGCCAACCTGGTCGGCCGGGATCTCGGCTCGGTGTCGGACGCGATCGCGGTGAGCCTCGGGGAGATGAGCCTGCCGGGAGGCTTCGACTGGGCGCTCGGTGGCCAGCGCCAGGAGATGGAGGCCTCGTTCGACAGTCTGCGGCTGGCCATCGGCCTCGCCGTCTTCATGGTCTACCTGGTGATGGCGAGCCAGTTCGAATCGCTCCTGCACCCGTTCGTGATCCTGTTCACGGTGCCGCTCGCCGGCATCGGCGTGCTCGCGACCCTGGCGCTGTTCGACGTGCGCCTGAGCGTGGTGGTGCTGATCGGAGCGATCCTGCTAGCCGGCATCGTGGTCAACAACGCGATCATCCTGGTCGACCGGACGAACCAGCTCCGGCATCGGGGGATCGGCCGAGCCGAAGCGCTCCATCGGGCCGGCCGGACCCGCCTGCGGCCGATCCTGATGACCACCGCGACCACCGTGCTCGGGCTCGCGCCGATGGCGCTCGGCCTGGGGGCGGGCAGTGAGCTGCGGACCCCGATGGCGCTCACCGTCATCGGCGGTCTGCTGATGTCGACGGCCTTGACGCTGCTGGTGGTCCCCGCCGCCTACGCTCTGGTCGACCGACGACCCTAGCCAACCTCGGCGAGATTCGTGGTATCCTGACAACAGGAGTTCCACATCGAACGACCGCCCGCGGAGGTGAGCCCCCATGGATGCACCGACGCCCGACGAGACGCGCTACTGGGTCGATGCCGACGATCGACTGGTCCGGGTGTGCGACGCCTGGGATCGTTTCGCCCGTTCGAACGGAGGCGACGCGGCGACCGCCGCCGAGGTCTGTGGTCGCAGCCTGCGTGAGTTCATTGCGGACGACCGCACGCGGATGTGGGTCGACGCGCTGTTGTTGCTGGCGCGAACGCGCAACGGTGTCGTGCAGCGAGCCTACCGGTGCGATTCCCCGGACGAGAAGCGCTACATGCGGATGCGCATCGAGCCGAAGGCCGATCGCTCGGCGTGCGTGTCGCACCGTATCGAGCGTATCGAGCCGATCGAGCCGGCCGTTCCGCTGGTGATGGCGCCGACCGCCTCGTCCGAGCTCACCCTGCGCTGCAGCATCTGCAACCGGCTGGAAGTGGAGGGACACTGGCAGGACGTCGACAGCGCCGCCGTGGTCCGGCTCGAGCCGCTTCGTGTCGCCCACACGGTGTGTCGGCGCTGCTGGGGCACGGTGCGCGGGGCCCCGAGGCCGTCGGAGTCGCCGCTCAGCGGGCGGAGGCCGTCGGACCACTGAGGGCCCGGGACGCCGCACGCGCGAGCTGGAGTCGGGTACAGGGCTTGTCGAGGATCTCGAGCTCGCCCAGGCCCGCGACCGTCAGGTCGACCTCGGTGCCGTAGCCGGTCAGCAACAATATCGGGAGGTCCGGGTCGACCGTCCGGGCTCCTCGGGCGAGTTCCAGCCCGGTGAGCGCCGGCATGTCGTAGTCGGTGACCAGCAGATCGAAGTGGTCACGTCGGTCCCGCATCAGCGCCTCGGCCTCCCGTCCATCGGTCGTGGTGAGAACGTTGTAGCCCTCGTCGGCCAGCCAGCGGTGCGAGATGTGGAGTACGCGGATGTCGTCGTCGACCAGCAGAACCCGCGTACCGTCGGCGGTGTGCGCGGTCTCGGCCTTGGACCGCCGCGGCGGCGGCGCGACCTCGGCAGCCGGAAGGAAGATGTCGAAGCGGGTGCCGTCGCCCGGCTGCGAGTCGACCTGCGCGCGTCCCTTCAGCTCGGCGACGATACGCCCGACGTTGGCCAGCCCGAGACCGTGGCCCCGGCCGGGGCGGGTGGTGAAGCCGGGCTCGAAGATGGCGCCGGCGACCTTCGAGTCCATGCCGTGGCCGTTGTCGGACACCGTGATCTGGATGTAGGCCCGAGTGCGCTCCAGCCCCTTCGGCCAGACCTCGTCGCCGTCGCTCTTCCTTTCGCGTACGGTCAGCTCGACCCGGCCGTCGCGCTCGGGGAGGGCCTGGAGGGCGTTCATCACCAGGTTGAGCAGGATCTGGTGGAGCTTTACGGCATCGGTGATCACGCACAGCCGCGACGGCTCGATCCGAATCTCCAGGGTGGCGTCCGGGCCGACGGTCGACCGGAGCAGGGGAGCGGCCTCACGAACCAGCCGGCCGACGCAGACGGGCTCCGGCTCGGGAGCCGCGTCACGACTGGCGAGCAGCACCTGCTTGTTGAGCGCGGTCGCTTGCTCGCCGGCGTCGAGGATCTCCTCCAAGTTGCGTACCAGCGCCGGGTCGTCCCGGTGGCGGGCCAGCAACAGCTCGGCTCGGCCGAGCATGACGAACAGGAAGTTGTTCATGTCGTGGGCGAGCTGGCGGGTCGTCGTACCGAGCAACCCGAGCAGCATCAGCCGGTGAGACGGCTCCGCCCGGGCCTCGTGCGGTCGCGTCGCCGCGCGGGCCGAAGGCGGGTGGGAGTTCGGCTCCATCGTCGTGTCCTTCCGCAGACCACACCGGCGCCGAGGGTCGGGTCATCGCCGTTCCCGAAAACGGGACGATCGCTCCAATAGTGTCAAGAACGCATCCTGTTGACAGCATAACATGCTTTTGGCATTATGTATTCAGCTCGGTCCAAATATACCATGCAGTATTTTTCTATCTGCGAACAGGCCCTCGCGACGGAGCACCCACCATGAACGGCGATTCTGGCACCCCCTCGTCGCAGCCTCCGCCCCGCTCCGACCTTCGCCCCGACGCCGCCCTGGCCTCCGGTGAGCCGCGACCCGACGCACCGACGGAGTTCGACCGTCTGGTGTGCATCGGTGCCTCGGCGGGCGGACTACGAGCGCTCCAGGAGTTCCTCGACGCCATACCGGCCGACACCGGCCTGTCTTTCGTCGTCGTGCAGCACCTGTCTCCCGATCATCCGAGCTTCATGGTGGAGTTGCTGGCCCGCCACACCTCGATGTCGGTGCGGCCGGTCGAGCCGGGGGGAGCCGTCGTCCCGAACGTGGTTCACGTCACGCCGCCCGGCAAGATCCCCAGCTACGCCGACGGCCGGATGGCGCTCGCCGACCGAGGGGGCGGCGAGTCCCACAGCCGACATCATCCGATCGACACCCTCTTCCGGTCGGCCGCCGTCCAGCTCGGACCTCGCGCGATCGGGATCGTGCTGTCCGGGACCGGCAGCGACGGTACTCAGGGGTTGCGGGCCATCCACGAGCAGGGCGGCATCGCGCTCGCACAGGACCCCCCGACCGCCGAGTTCGACGGCATGCCGCGCAGCGCGCTGGCGTTCGGCTCCGCTCAGCTGTCGCTCTCGCCCGACGGTCTCGCTCGCTACGCCGTCGGTCTGGCGGCACCGATCGGCGCCCCGTCGGCCCTCGACGAACGTCGCCTGAACGAGGTGGTGGAGCTGCTGCGTGCCGACGGTCTCCACGATTTCTCCCTCTATCGCGGATCGACGCTGACACGGCGCATGGAGCGGCGGAGCGCGAGCCAGGGGTTCGCCGACCTGGAGGAGTACCTCGAACTGCTGCGGAGCGCTCCTGCCGAGCGAAAGGCGCTGGCGGACGATTTCCTGATCAACGTCAGCTCGTTCCTCAGGGATCCCGAGATGTGGGCGGTCCTGAAGGAGCAGGTGCTACCGGAGCTCGTCGAACGGGCCGACGGGACGCTCCGGATCTGGAGTGCAGGTTGCGCCAACGGGGAGGAGGCGTACACCATCGCCATGCTCACCCAGGAGGCCTTGATCGACGCCCGCTGCAACGCCGAGGTGAAGGTGTTCGCGACCGACGTCGACGAGCTCGCCCTGCGGACCGCCTCGGACGGAGTGTACGGGCACTCCGTCGCGCAGGCCCTGCCGGCCGATCTGCTCGAACGCTACCTCGTTCCCCACAGCCGGGGCTTCCGGGTAGCTCGCTCGCTGCGCAAGCAGGTGCTGTTCGCCCGTCACGACCTGCTCTCGGATCCTCCGTTCACCCGTCTCGATCTGGTCCTTTCGCGTAACGTCCTGCCGTACCTCCAGGAGGAGCTGCGCAGCAGCATCGTACGCAAGCTCCGTTTCGGGCTCGGGGCCGGCAGCGTGCTGGTGCTCGGGCCGTCCGAGGGGCTGGGCGATGCGGCCTCCGAGTTCGAGGCGATCGACTCGCGCTGGCGGGTCTTCCGCTGTCTCGGGGTGCGCTCGCGGATCGTCCAGGGGCAGATGACGGGCGAGCTGGAGTCGCGCGTCTCTCGCGTCGTCCGTGCGCGCCTTCCGGAGGCGCCCGCCGAGCGCGTGGCGCTCGCGGCTCTGCTCGACGGCCGCGAGACGGCGGTCCTCGTGACCGATCCGCACGGTGAGCTGGTGCGTGCATTCGGGGCGACCGATCGTCTGATGCACGTCCCCGAGGGGGCGGCGACGGCCAACGTCGTCAAGATGCTGCCCGAGGCGCTGCAGGCCTTCTGCGCTGCGGCGCTGCACCGGGCCCGGATCGACCGTGAGGGGTCCGAGCGGCGTCTGGTGCGCGGCATCGGCGAGCACGAGGGCCACCTGCTGAGCTGCCGGGTGGTCTACCGGACCGCCTCACGCGGCGCGCCGGAGCACTGCGTCGTGGTGCTGGAGCGGGAGCCGATCCCGGCCGACGCCACCGTCACGGTCGCCTCCGAGCAGCAGGCCCTCGAAGACGAGAGGATGCACGAGCTGGAGGAGGACCTCGCGACCGCGCGCGAGGATCTGCTGAGGGCGACGGAGGAGCTGTCGGCCACGAGCGAGGAGCACCAGGTCACCAACGAGGAGCTCCAGGCCTCCAACGAGGAGCTCCAGAGCACCAACGAGGAGCTCCATTCGGTCAACGAGGAGCTGTACACGGTCAACGCCGAGTACAACGCCAAGATCGAGGAGCTGGCCGACCTCAACCAGGATCTCGACAACCTGCTCGGCGCCATCGACGTCGGGGTCGTGTTCCTCGACACCGAACTCCGGATCCGCAAGTTCACTCCTTCGGTACGCCGCGAGGTGAGGCTGGCGGAGCAGGACGTCGGGCGACCGATCAGCGACCTCGCCCACAACATCGATCACGACCGACTGCTCGACGACCTCCAGGCCGTGCTCGGCTCGGGTCGGGCGCTGGAGCGCGACGTCCACCTGCGCGACGGCCAGTGGCGTCTGATGCGGATCCTGCCGTACCTCGGAGAGGACGGCGAGCGCCGCGGCGTCGTGTTGACCTTCGTCGACATCTCGGCGCTCAAGCTGGCGCACGGAGACATGGAGGCGGGGGTCGACACCTTCCGCAAGATCGCGCGCTCCGCCAACGACGTCTTCTACATCATCCGGGGAGACGGCGAGGGGGTGCTGTTCGCCAGCCCGGCCTACGAGCGGATCTGGGGCCGGCCGCTGTCCGAGCTGTACGGCAAGCCCCGAGCGTGGCTAGAGGGCGTCCACGAGGCCGACCGCAGTCGCCTGGCCAGCGCCTGGTGCGATCTCGGCAAGACCCCCGAGTACGATGTCGAGTACCGGTTGCTGCGTCCCGACGGCACCCTGCGCTGGATCCGCGACCACGGGTACGCCATCTACGACGAGGAGCACTCGGTCAGCCGCTTCGCCGGCATCGCCCGCGACGTCACCGAGGCGAAGAGCGGCGAGCGGGCCCTGGAGCTGGCCAATGGCCGACTGGAGGACCGGAGTCAGGAGTACCGCGAGGTGCTGTCGGTCCTCGCCCACGACCTCCAGCACCCCCTGGTGTCCGTGCTCGGTCTGCTGCAGGGGGCCGGCGAGACTCTCGCGGCGACGGAGACCTCTTCGTCCCTCCGGGAGGACCTGGATCTGGCCCACTCCGAAGGCGAGCGCATGCGCGTCATGCTCGCGCAGCTGTCCGAGCTGGCGAGGATCGAGGGCGGCGACGTCCATCGGGAGCCCCTGCCGCTGTCCGAGGTGCTCCAGCTCGCGGCGGCTCGACTCGAGGTGCGTCCGGGTGGCGACCGGGTGGCCGTCGACGTCGACTGCGACGACGAGGACGTCCCGGTCCCACGCAGCCAGCTCGACGAGGTGCTCGACAACCTGCTCGACAATGCGTTGAAGCACGGCTGTCCGGACGGTGAAGGACACATCGAGCTTCTCGGCCGCGTGGCGGAGGACGTCTGTACCGTGACCGTACGCGATCGAGGTCCCGGCATCGAGCCGGCCCACCAGTCGGAGATCTTCCGGCTGTTCCGACGACTCGCGCCGGCGGGCGCTCCCGGCAACGGCGTCGGCCTGGCCGCCAGCCGCATGCTGATGCGTCGCGTGGGAGGCAGCGTGGAGGTGCGCTCGGAGCCGGGCGCCGGAGCCGAGTTCACGGTGCGCTTTCCGATGCGTTGAGGGCCGTGGAGGAGCTCGGTCAGGTGAGCTCGACGACCGTCAGCACGGCCCCCTCGATGGCGCGCTCCCGCCCGAGGAACGGGGCGATGCGCAGCAGGTAGGTGCGACCGTCCCGGTGTCGTACCTGGCGCGACAGCGTCCGTCCCGTGCTCACCGTCTCGGCGGCGAGCCGTTCGATGCGCTCGCCCTCGAACCCGTGCGGGCAGTGCTCCAGGGGAGTACCTATGTCCTCCGTGTGGAGCTGCATGACGTCGCGCACCGAGGGGGTGAAGCGTCGGATGCTGAGCTCGCGATCGACGAAGATGTTGCCGATCCCCGCGCAGCTCATGACGTGATCGAAGTCGTTGGCGAGCGCGTGGACCTCGTCGATCTTCTGCTGGAGCTCCGTGTTGACCGCGTAGAGCTCCTCGTTGACCGAGTTGAGCTCCTCGTTGGTCCCCTGAAGCTCCTCGTTCGAGGCCAGCAGCTCCTCGTTGGTGCTCTGAAGCTCCTCGTTCGAGGTCTCCAGCTCCTCGACGCTGGCCTGGAGGTTCTCGCGAGTCTGAGCCAGATCGGTCTCCAGGTCGTGAATGCGCGCCTGGTGGGCCTCGCGGGCGTCGTACGACTCCGGCGGGACCTCGTCCTCCGGCCGGCGGGGTCGAAGGACGATCAGGAACAGCGGCGCGTTGGTCGCCGTCGCCGCGATCGGGTCGACCTCGATATCGACCTTCAGTCCAGTGTGGGCCGGCACGGCCTGGTACGACGCCGGCTCCTCCCGTCGGCGGGCCCGGTGCAGCGCGGTCGACACCGGTACGCGGAGCTCGGGGGCCACCATGCGGTCCACCGAGGTGGTGAAATCACCCGGTGGGATCCGCAGCAAGCCCTCGACGTCGCCGTAGGTCCGGACCACCTCGAAGCTGGCGTCGACCAGCACGGCGGGGGGGTGAAAGCGACGTCGGAGCAGCTCGGCACCCGGGTCGGAGGGAGCCGGTCGTGGGCTCGGGTGCGGCCTTCCCGGGCGAGCCCGCCGCACTCCGACCTCCGAGCGGGCGATCTCGGGAGGCGATAGCAAGGCGCCCGGGACCTTGCGCAGAATGCGTCGGGCCTCGTCGACCGGAACGAAGGCGTCGGCGAGATCCCCGACCGTCTCGCTGCTGCCGAGCAGCAGGTGGCCGTCGCTGCGCAGCGAGAAGTGGAACGTGGAGAGGATGTGGCGCTGGGCGTGTGGCTTCACGTAGATCAGGAAGTTGCGGCAGGTGACGAGATCCAGCTTCGTGAAAGGAGGATCCGACAGCAGGTCATGCTGGGCGAAGATGACGCTCTCACGCACCGAGCGCGACACGACGTAGCGATCGCCCGAACGGACGAAGTAGCGCTCGAGGCGCTGCGGGCTCACGTCGGCCACGATGCTCTCCGGGTAGCTCCCCTCGGCTGCCGCCTCGATCGAGGCGGCGTTGACGTCGCTGGCGAAGATCTTGAGCGGCAGCCGTCGACCACACTCCTCCATGGTCTCCTGCATCAGAATGGCGAGCGTGTACGCCTCCTCGCCGGTCGAGCAGGCCGCGACCCAGGCGCGGAGCGGCACGACCGGATCGGCCCGGCGGATCGTCTCGGCGAGGACGTTGCTCGTGAGCGAGCTCCACGCGTCCGGGTCGCGGAAGAACCGGGTCACCCCGATCAGGAGGTCGTTGCGCAGCCGGGACCGTTCGTCCGAGCTGCCGCGCAGCAGCTCCAGGTACTCGCTCGGCGTCCGGACGTGGCAGATCCCCATGCGGCGCTCGATGCGTCGACCGACGGTGGTCGGCTTGTAGACGCCGAAGTCGATGCCACCCTCGTCGCGCAGCAGGCGGTCGATCTCCTCCATCAGGGTCGGCTCGGGGTCGAGCGTCGGCTCGCCCGGGGAGCGGCGGACGAAGGGATGCCCGAGGAACTGCATCAGTCGGTCCGGCATCTCACCCGGCGGCAGCACGCAATCCGCCACCTCGGCCGCATGTCGAGGCATGCCGTCGAACTTGGCCGACTCGGTCGACTGGGCGAGCACCAATCCGCCGTTCTCCTTGATCGAGCGGACCCCGCGGGCGCCGTCGCTGCCCGTGCCCGAGAGCACGATCGCGATCGACGACTCTCCGCGGTCCTCGGCGAGGGAGCCGAAGAGCGCGTCGACCGGAAGGTGGAGGCCGGAGCTGAGCGGCTCGCGCACGCGGAGCCTGGCGCCCTCGACCGAGACGTCGCGCCGTGCCGGCGCCAGGTAGATGGTGTCGGGCCGGAGCGTGTCGCCGTCGGTCAGCGCCCGGATCGGGATGCTCGTGCGCCGCGCCAGGAGCTGGTCCATCAGGCTCTTGTGGTCCGGCGACAGGTGCTGGACGACCACGAATGCGAGGCCGGTGTCGGTCGGCATGTCGCCGAACAGGCGCTCCAGCGCCTCCAGACCTCCGGCGGACGCTCCGATCCCGACGACCTGAACGGGCTCGCTCAAGGCGATCTCCGCGTCGGACCGGAACCGGCCTCCGGTCCGGGGCAGGGGCGATACTGTCAACGCGATGAACTGACTTCGAAATTATACCCCTAATCGACTACTTTGGCCCGGCACACGCCTCAGGTGGCGAGGGTGCGGCGGAGGATGCCGAGGATCGCGCGTCGGCGTCGCTCGATCGCACGCTCGTCCGGAGCCGGCTCGTCCAGGAGGGTCAGGGCGACCGCCTCGACCGCAGCCACCAGGCCGACGAACAGGAGGGGATCGGAGCTCCGGGCTCCGACCCGGGCCGACTCCGCCTCGAAGAACTCCGTCAGCCGGTCGAGATGGCCACGGTAGCGGGTGGCCATCGCCGGGGCCCGGTCGGCGCGCGATTCGACGTAGAAGGTGCGAGCCAGCAGGCCGGTCTCGAGCACGAACCGGATCAGCGCGTCGACCGCCGCGGCCAGCTTCGCCGGTCCGTCCGCAGCCGCCCTCACGTCGTGCACGAGCGCTTCGACGAGGCGCTCCGAGCTCAGTGCGAAGAGTGCGTCGAAGACGTCTTCCTTGTTGCGGAAATACTTGTAGAACGACGGCCGGGAGACGTCGCCGGCGCGCAGCACGTGGGCCACGGTGGTGGCGGCGTAGCCGTGCCGCCCGAACGCCTCGGCCGCGCCTTCCAGCAGGCGCCGGCGGGTGTCGGACGGCTCGTCCGCCCACGGGGCTGGAGCGGCGGGCCGGTCGGTCGGATCTGGCGGAGCCAACGGCGGCCTCCCGGAAATCGACTCGGGCAGGGGCCCCGGACGGGTGCTTCCGGTCCATGTTAACACTCATGTTCACCTCTGCGGAGGCGGAGCCGACGGCGAGCCCTCGCGAATCGACCGCAACTCCGGCATCGCGGCGCGGTCTAGGATTACGGTACGATGGAGTCGTCCCAGGGGGCGTGGGAGGAGGACCACCATCATGCGTGGGTACGCCTGGACCGCGCTCGCCGCGGCCGTATGGATGAGCGGCACCGCCGCGGCCGACCGACCCTTTCCGCCCCGCATCACCACCGTCTCGCTGACGGGCGACAACGGCTTCCGGATCGCCGGCGAGGAGGTCGGCGGCTTCACCGGCTTCGGCGAGGCGGTCGCGTTCGCCGGCGATCTCGACGGCGACGGCATCGGAGATGCCATCGTCGGTGCCTCGGACTTCGACTTCGAGCCCAGCGACAACCTCGGCAAGGCCTACATCGTATTCGGCCGCGACGGGCTGTCGGCGCCCGCGCGCGTCGGCATCGACGAGCTACTCGGACCCGGGGCGGTCGAGATCCTCGGCGTGTCGGAGGACGACCAGCTCGGCGAGCGGGTCACCGCCCTCGGGGACTTCGACCTCGACGGCTACGACGACGTGGCGATCGGGGCACGCGGAGATTTTCAGATCGGCCCCGGCCGTGTCTACGTGCTGTTCGGCGGCCCGGAGCTGCGCGACGCCCGGGCCATCTCGCTGCCGTCGCTGACGCCCGATCGCGGCTTCGTCATTCCGGGGCCGGACCAGGGCATCTACTTCGGCTGGTCGTTGGCCTCGATCGGCGATCTGAACGGCGATGGCGGTCGGGAGCTACTGATCGGCGCTCCGGTCCTCGAGGTCGGTACGGCCTTCATGATCTACGGTGGCCCGGACGTCGCCGGTGACGGCATCTTCGATCTCGACCTGCTCGACGGCACCAACGGCTTCGCGATGTTCGGTCTCCAGTCGTTCGACTACTTCGGCGACACCATCGCCGCGGCCGGCGACCTGAACGGTGACGGCTGGCAGGATTTCGCGGTGTCGGCGAATCACATCGAGCTCGGCGAGACGCCGAATCAGGGCGTCTTCTACGTCGTGTTCGGCAGCGAGTCGCTCGGCGCCGGCGGCGTGTTCGACGTCGCCCTGCTGGACGGCACGAACGGCTTCACCGTCGTCGGAACGGGGAGCGACTTCACGCCCTCGGATCTCGACGCGGCCGGCGACGTCGACGGCGACGGTTACGACGACCTGATGATCGGCAACAGCCTCGGCTGGGAGCTGGGCTACACCTCGGCGCTGCTGTTCGGCGGCCCCGACGTCGGCGCCACGGGCGAGGTCCGGCTCGCCGAGCTCGATACGCCCGAGGCGGTCCGGTTCTCCGGCATCAGCGGCTCCGGCTACACCGTCCACGGAGTCGGAGACCTCAACGCCGACGGTCATCCCGATCTCGCCGTCGGCTGCTACGTCACCGGCTCCGACACTCCGGCCTGGAACTCGGGCCGCACCTACGTCGCGTTCGGCGGCCCGCACTGGCGGGACGTGGGGCTGTTCGACCTCGACACGCTCGACGGCGTCGGCGGTTTCTACTTCGAGGGGATCGCGGGGAGCGACTACGTCGGCGTCGCCGCCGGCGGCTCCGGGGACCTGAACGGCGACGGTGTGACCGACCTGATCGTCGGTGCCACCGAGGTGCGCAACGGGGGGCTGGGGAGCGCCTACGTGCTCTACGGGCAGGCGACCCCGGAGCCGCTGCGACTGACCGTCGGCCCGCTGGTCGCCGGAGAGATCGCCACCTTCGAGGCGAGCGGCGCCGAGCCGGGCGCGACGGTGCTGTTCGCCGCCAGCTTCACCGGCTTCGGCGAGACCAACCTGCCGCAGCTCCAGGTGACCTCGGCGCTCGACGGCCTCCGCATCTTCGGTCAGGCGGTCGCCGGACCGGACGGCGTCGCGTCGGTGTCGCGGGCTCTGCCGCCCGGCGTGTCCGGGACCGAGGTGTGGTTGCAGGCGCTGTCCTTCGAGAACGCCTCGCGCGTGCTCGTGGAGATCGCTCGATAGCGCACTCGACGGGGCCGGGAGGGCGTGCCCACCCGGCCCCGAGCCGCCGTCCGGCGGGCCGATTCCGCAAAATCGATCGAACCACCGACCGTCCTCGGGCGTACTGCGAGTGTCGGTGCGGCGGGAGTCCGTCTCGGATAGACTCTCCACCCCTCGCGAGCCGCATCGCCATCCGGAGGCCCCGATGGTCGGAGAGCGCCTGTCGCACTTTCGTCTTCTCGCCAAGCTGGGCGAGGGCGGCATGGGTCAGGTCTATCGCGCCGAGGACGAGCGACTCGGGCGCGAGGTCGCGATCAAGCTTCTCCCTCCCGACGCGGTCGACCAGCCCGAGCGCCGCGAACGGTTCCTGCGCGAGGCGCGCACCGCGGCCGCGGTCACCCACCCGCACATCGCCACCATCCACGAGGTCGACGAGGTCGACGGGCGGGTGTTCATCGCCATGGAGCTGGTCCAGGGCGAGACGCTGACCGAGCGGATCCGGCGGTCGCCGCTCGCGACCGACGAGCTGCTCGCGATCGCCGCCGAGGCGGCGGATGCCCTCGCTCGCGCGCACGAGACCCAGGTGGTCCACCGCGACCTCAAGCCCGACAACGTGATGATCCGGCCCGACGGCCACGTGAAGCTGCTCGACTTCGGGCTCGCCAAGCTGCTCGATCCCGGGCCTCCCGCGGGCGAGGACTCGGACAGTCGTCTCCAGACGATCTCCACCGAGGTCACCCGGGAGGGGCGGATCCTCGGTACCGTCGCCTACATGTCGCCCGAGCAGGCCCGGGGCCTGGCGGTCGACGCGCGCTCCGACCTGTTCTCCTTCGGGGTCCTGCTCTACGAGATGGCGACCGGCCGACGGCCGTTCGGCGGCGCCACCATGACCGACACGTTGACCGCGATCCTGCGCGACCCGCCGCCACCGATCGCGCACCACGCGCCCACCTGCCCGCGAGAGCTGGAGCGCATCGTGCTGCGCTGTCTGGAGAAGGAGCCGGAGCGGCGCTACCCGAGCGCGAGGGAGCTGCTCGTCGACCTGGAGCAGCTCCGACGCCAGGTCGACTCGCACTCGCTGCCACCGGTGGAGGCGCCGCGGGCGGAGCGTCCACGGCGGCTCGTCGGCCCGCTGGCCGCGGCCGCCGTCGCCCTGGTGACGATGGTCGCGCTGGGGATCGGAACGGCCCGCTGGCTCGTCGGCTCGTCGGGCCTCGGCAGCGCGATGGAGGGGGCGCTCGCGGTGCTGCCGTTCGAGAACCTCCAGGACCGCGACGACGACGAACGGCTCGGTCAGATCCTGCAGGAGCTGATCATCAACGACCTGTCCGACCTCGCGCCGTTGCGGGTGTTCAGCAGCCAGCGGCTGTTCGACGTCCATCGGCAGCTCGGCCCGACGGACTCCCGCACCATCGCCCGCGATGTCGCCACCGAGGTCGCCGAGCGGGCCGGCGCGAGTGCCATGCTCACCGGCACCCTGACGCAGCTCGACGGGCGCTGGATCGTCACCTCGCAGCTGGTCGATCTGATGGACGGGACGGTGATCGAGTCGGAGACCATCGACGGCACCGACCTGTTCTCCATGGCCGACACCCTCACCACCCGCATCCAGCGGGATCTGGGCCTCGACACGGTGGGCCCGGTCGACACGGCCGGCGGCGACGGCGGCAGCGAGTCGTTGCTCGCCTACGAGCACTACCTCGTCGGCATCGAGCTGCTCGATGCGATGGAGTTCGAGGCCGCGATCGACAGCCTGCGGCGCGCCATCGAGATCGATCCGGCCTTCGGCAAGGCCTACTATCGTCTGGCGGTGGCGAGCTGGTGGTACCGGGGGGCCGAAGGGGCGGGAGCGACCGACGCCGGCGAGGCTCTCGAAGAGCTGCTGACCGGCGACATTCCGCTGCCCCGTCGCGATCGGGAGCTGGCGCGCGCGTTCCATTCCCTGGTGACCAACCGGTTCGACGATGCCACCGAGCGGTTCACCCGCTACGTCGCGACCTACGACGACGACAAGGAGGCCTGGTACGGGCTCGGAGAGGCTCGCTTCCACGGCTCGGCCGGACGGGATCGGGAGACCCTGCGCGCCTTCGAGCGAGCTACCGAGCTCGATCCGACCTTCCGCATCGCCTACCAGCACGTGTTCGACATCTACGAGCACCGCAAGCTGTACGACGAGGGGCTGCTCGCCGCCCAGCGCTTGATCGACTCCGATCCGACCGACCCGACCGGGCACGAGGGTCGAGCCCGGCTGCTGCTCGCCGACGGCCGGCACGCCGAGCTGGAGGCAGCGGTCGAGGAGGCCCTGTCGAGCCTGCCGGACGACGTCGCCCGGCAGGCCTTCCTGGAGCGACTCGGAGAGAAGCTCGCGTGGCGCGGCGAGCGCGATCGCGCCGAGGGATTCCTGGACCGGGCTCTGTCGCTCGACACCGAGGGACGTCGCGATCGGGTGCTGGCCACCCTCGCGATGGCGGAGCTCGGGCGGTACGAGTTCGACGCCGCCTGGAGCCACGCGGAGGAGGCGCTCGCGCTCGATGACTCGAACTCGAAGGCGCTGGCGGTGCTGTTCGAGGTGTACGACGCCCAGGGTCGCTACGGCGAGGCTCTGGAGCGTGCGCGCGAGGTGGTGGAGCGGAACCCGTCGGCTCACGACGCCTACCGCTACTGGATCGACGCCGCCGTCGCGCTCGGCGATCGCGAGGAGCTGGAACGCGCGATCGCCACCGCCCATGCCGAGGGCGCCGGCCGTCCCGGCGGCTCCAACTGGGTGTACGCCATCGCGATCGGCCGCTGCTTCGACTACGGACAGTTCGCCTGGGCGCAGGAGCTCGCCCGGCGGGCGGCGGCGGTCGGTCACGAGGACAGCGCGGCGCCGTCGATCGGACTGGGCTGGGCCGAGCTCATCGTCGGCGAGGTGGACGAGGCCGCGGCGCAGTTCGAGCGCGCCGCCGAGCTCGGTGGAGTCGGCCGGGAGCTGTGGGAAGGGCAGGCGCGGGTGGCGTTCCTGCAATCGCGTCCTCTCGACGCGGTACCGCTGGCCGAGAAGATCCTGCTGCACACTGACCAGTTCGCGCGCGGCACCGGCGTGCTGGTCGCCGCCCATCTGCACGCGCTCGACGATGCCTCGGCCCGCGAGGCTCTCGAACGGTCCCTGGCCGACCACGATTGGGATGCCGCCCAGCGTGAGATCCTGCGTGAGGTGGCGCGGGAGTACGTGCTGCTGGGACGGACGGAGCCGGCGGCAGCCTTGCTGGAGCAGGCCTCGGCGCTCGACCCGAACACCCACGACACCGATCTGGCCCAGCTCGAGGTCGCGGTCGCGCTGCGGCGAGGCGAGCTGGAATGGGCCGAGTCGTCGATCGAGGAGGGAGCCGAGCGGTGGCCCGAGCGGTACGAGGTGGACATGGCGCGCGCGACGCTGCGTCTGCTTCAGGGACGTCCACGCGAGGCCGAGACGATCGTCCGCCGACGGCTCGAGCGGGGACCGCACCATCGCGACCTGTACGAGCTGCTGGTCTACGGGCTGAGCGAGCAAGGACGCTACGCCGAGGCGGTAGCGGTCGCGCGCGAGCTGATGGCGATGGCGCCCGACATCACCGCCTACACGCTGCTCGCCTGGAACCTGATCGCCGGCGGGCTCGACGTCGACGAGGGCGTTTCGCTGGCGCGCCGGGCGGCCCAGTTCCCGCCCCAGCGTCTTTCCTACGACCCTCTCTACCCGCACGTACCCTCGCCCGAGCACTGCCTCGGACGCGCGGCCCTGGAGCGGGGTGACGTCGACGGCGCGATCGAGTTGCTCAAACACGCCGCCCAGCTCCGGCCCGACCGGCCGTCGATCCGGCTCGACCTGGAGCGCGCCCTCGCGCTCCGCTGAGCGGCGCCGGGCCCGACCGACTGCGGCCGGGCCCGCGAGGCGTCCTAGAAGCTCGGGTCGCGCCACACCTCCTCGCCGCCCAGCACCGTCCACAGCACCTGGGTCTCGCCGATCTGGGAGATCGGGATCGAGGTGACGTCGCGGTCGACGACGATCAGGTCGGCCAGCTTGCCGACCTCCAGCGAGCCGACGCGAGACTCCTGCCGCATCAGGTAGGCCGGCTCGATGGTGTAGGCGCGGATGGCGGCGTCGACGTCCGGCAGGCTCTGATCGCCTCGCGACAGCGAGCGCTCCATCCCCTTGAACGGAGACAGGTCACCGACGTCGTAGTCGCTGCTCAGCACGACCCGGGCGCCGCCGTCGTAGAGATCGCGCAGGCGCAACACGCGCTCCTCGCGTCGCGGCCGGCCGAGGAACAGGTCGTAGTAGGACAGGTTGGGCGGCAGGACGAAGTCGGCGGCCATCTGAACGTCGGCGATCACGTCGAGCTGGGAGAAGCGCGGGACGTCGTCGGGCGCGACCACCTCCAGGTGGGTGAGGCGATGGCGACGCCCCAGCGGTCCATTGGTGGACCGGGCGGATTCGATCGCGTCGAGCGCCTCGTGGGTACCACGATCCCCGATGGCGTGGATGTGCATGTCGAAGCCGGCGGCCTCGAGCTCGGTGACGTAGCGGGTCATCCGGGCGGCGTCGAAGTAGTTCAGTCCGTCGGGCTCGGCGAAGCGGATCCGTACCGAGTACGGATCGAGCAGCGCCGCGGTGGTGTGTCCGGTCTCACCGTCGCTGTAGATCTTGACCTGGGACTTGCGCAGCAGCGCCGTCGGGTCGTTCTCGTACATCGAGATCAGCTCGGCGATCTGTTCGTCGTCGTCCTTGTACGGATAGGCCCACAGGCCGAGGATGGTGCGGGCGGTGAGCGTCCCCTCCTGGACCGCCCGGTCGTACGCCTCGACGTAGCCCCGTTCCCAGTACACGCGCGCATCGGCGAGCGACGTGATTCCGTTCCGGTTGGCCGCGTCCAGACCGCGCAACAGGGCGTCGTAGTTCATGTCCTCGAGGACAGGGTTGGGAGCGAAGGCCAGGTCGAAGGCGATCTCGCCGGCACCGTCGAGCAGCAGGCCGTTCGGCTGGCCGGTGGCCGGGTCGCGGACGATGACGCCGCCAGGGGGATCCTCGACATCGCCGACGAAGCCGGCCGCCTCGAGGGCGAGGCTGTTCGCCCAGACCGAGTGCGAGGTCGATTCCATCATGACCGCCGGCCGGTTCGGCACCGCCTCGTCGAGGATCTCGACCGGCGGGCGGCCGCCGTTCTTCACGTGCAGCACCATGTCGAAGAAGGTGTGCCCGAACCCGACCACCCAGTCGGTGCCGATCTGGAAGAAGGAGCAGAACCGGATCAGCCCGATCATCGACTCCGGCGAGCTGTTGGGCGGCAGCGGACAGGTGAAGCCGAAGTGAAACGCCTCCAGGACGTGTATGTGGCTGTCGTGCAGCCCGGGCAGCACGGTCCGCCCATGGAGGTCGACCACCTCGGTGCCGGGGCCGACGAATGCCTGGGCTCCGGCGTCGTCACCGACGTAGACGATGGTGCCGTCCTGGATCGCCATCGCCTCGGCGGTCGACTGGCCGGGGTCGACGGTGTACAGGTGGCCGTTTTCGAGCACGAGGTCGGCCGTCCCGGCGTCGGCGAGCGGGGCCGATACCGCGATCGCGAGACCGACGACGGCGGCGAGCGCCGCGTGGCTGAGGGTTCCGTCTCTCATCATCGAGCCTCCTTTGGGGTCACGCCGTTCAAGCTACCTCCTCGGGCGGTCCGGGTCGACGATGGAGTTGTGACCGATTGTGACCGCGCTGGCGGCGAGCGTCGGGACGACCGACAATGACGGCGAGGTGGAGCATGGCGGACTCCGTGGACCGAGACATCCTGCTGGTCGAGGACGATCCGCGACTGCGCGGCCTGCTCGACGAGCTGCTCACCCTGAACGGCTACCGGGTGCGGGCGCTCGACCGCGGGGAGGTCGCGCTGGACGCGATCGCGACGCAGCCGCCGGACCTGGTGGTGCTCGACATCGGTCTGCCGGGCATCGATGGCCTGGAGGTGTGTCGTCGGGCTCGCACCGACGGCTACCGCGGCCCGATCTTGATCCTCACCGCCCGCGGCGAGGAGACCGACGAGGTTCGCGGGCTCGGGGTGGGAGCCGACGACTACCTGGCGAAGCCGGTCAGCCCGCCGAGGCTACTGGCCCGGCTCGCGGCGCTGCTGCGCCGGACCGCGGGCCCGTCCGATGCGATCGTGCGCCAGGGCGATCTCCGGGTCGACCCGGCCTCGCGCCGCGCCACGCTCGCCGGGTGTGAGCTGCCGCTGACCACGGCCGAGTTCGATCTGCTCCATCTGCTCGCCTCGCACGCCGGCGAGACGGTGCCCCGGGAGCGCATCCTGCAGGCACTCCGCGGCGTGGAGTACGACGGGCTGGATCGTTCGGTCGACCGCCACGTCTCGCGCCTCCGGCGTCACCTGGGCGACGACCCGAAGAGGCCGAGCTGGGTGAAGACGGTCCACGGCGTCGGCTACCTGCTGGTGGCGCGCTCGTGAGAGGATTCTTCCTCCGGCTCGCGCTGTCGGCCGGCGTCCTGTTCGTGGCCGCGATGTCGGCCTCCTGGTACTACTACATCTACGTCTGGGCCTACGCCAACGAGGATTATTACACCGGGTTCTTCGAGGGGGGCTACCGGGTGGCGCTGGCGGATCTGGCCGACGGCACGCGCACGCTCGAGGAGCTGTCGGGACGATTCGGCTACCCGGTGGTGGAGGTCGGGCCCGAGGCACTTCCGGAACCGGTGCGACTCCGGATCGACGCCGGCGAGGAGATGGTCTACTTCTGGGACGACGCCGAGTTCTTCGTCACACCACTCGACGACACGCTGATCCGCTTCGGACCGCTGCCGCCCTATCCCGAGGCGCGCGAGTACCTGCTGCTCGCCGGTATCGGGGTCGCGTTCGCATTGCTGGCGGGGGGAGTGCTGCTGGTGCTCGTGCGGCCGGTCGCGCGCGAGCTGACCTCGATGGAGACGGTGGCGGCGGCGCTCGCCGACGGCGACTGGCAGGCGCGGGTGGACACTTCCGGGAGCCGGACCACCCGCCAGCTCGCGCGCGCGTTCAACCGGATGGCGGATACCACCAGCGCCACCATCGGCGCCCAGCGGGACCTCCTGCGCTCCGTGTCGCACGAGCTGCGGACGCCGGTGGCGCGCCTGCAGACCGACGCCCACATCCTGGCGACGCTGGACTCGGTCGACCAGCGCCAGGCTCGGCTCGCCTCGATCGACCGGGACGTCGAGGCGCTGACCGAGCTGGTCGACGAGTTGCTGACCTACTCGCGTCTGGAGGGCGGCCCGGCCCGTGCGGCGACGGCCGAGCCGATCGACGTCGTCGCGGAGATCGGAGGGGTGCTCGACGCCGGCGACATCGAGCTGCCGGTCGAGCTCGAGACCTCGTCGGTCGGCCCCGAAGCGTGGGTGTCGATCGACGGTGCGTCGTTCCGTCGGGCACTGGCGAACCTGCTGAGCAACGCCGAGCGCCACGGTCGGGGGCGGGTCACGGTGTCGGTCGCGACGACCGACGCCGAGGTGGTCGTGGCGGTGGACGACGACGGCCCCGGCATTCCGGAGCGGGAGCGCGAGCGGGTGCTGGAGCCGTTCTTTCGACTCGAGTCCGAGCCCGGGGGGCCGGGGTACGGTCTGGGGCTCGCGATCGTGCGGCGCATCGTGGCCGTCTCGTCGGGCCGGCTCCGGATCCTCGACTCGGAGCTCGGCGGTTGCCGCGTCGAGCTGGTCTGGCCACGCGACCGAGCCCCGGGGCAGGCGTAGGGTGTCCCTCTACTCGGGGAACGGCAGCCCGAGACCGTCGCTGGCGCCGAACGTGAGCTGGTTGCGGTAGGCGAGCTTCACGCGGCCGTCGTCCATCGTCACGATCCGCAGGCTCGGCTGTGCCATGCCGGTGCCCCAGGGCAGCGGCACTCCCTCGAAGCTCGCACCGAGGATGTGACAGTTTCCGGCCAGAGGGCTCTCCGGCCCGGTCTCGAACAGCACCGGAGCGGCCGCCTCGTAGTCGACCACGATGCGGCCGAGCAGCTCGCCGTCCGGCCGGCGGGCCAGGATCACGTACTGCGCCCGAGACATCACCGTCCCGGCCGGGACGTGCTCGCCGGCGAACTCGCCGCCGAGGGTCACTCCGTCGGGGTCGGTCACGATCAGGATGTAGCCGCCGTCCTCGATCTCCCAGCCGGCGCTCGGGATCTGGACGCCCGACATCGAATGGGCCCGGAAGTTCACCCGGGGGTCGCCGTAGTAGGAGCGCGCGAGCACCCGCCCCTCCCACTCGGGGGCGTACGGGTCGATGCCGAACCGGTCGATCCACAAGTCGAGGGCCTCCTGGTGGAGCTGCTCGACCTCGTCCTCGGTCATCCCCATCACCTCGTCGAAGTAGTACTCCCCGTCGCACAGCATCTGAAAGCAGTCCGGGACTTCGGGGTGGGGCGAGTTCCAGTCGTACAGCCCCGTACCGAGAAATGCGATGTAGCCGGTGAATCCGTCCGGGACCGGGTGGACGCGCTCGACGTCGAGCGGGATCGGAGAGGCCGACAGGCTCCCCGCCATGCAGACCGTACCGAGCAGCGTCACGAGCTTCTTCCGGGTGTTCATCTCTGTCTCCTCGG
This sequence comes from Alatinidae sp. Z8VKAUB7J3, assembly GCA_010016025.2. Classification (NCBI taxonomy): domain Eukaryota; kingdom Metazoa; phylum Cnidaria; class Cubozoa; order Carybdeida; family Alatinidae; species Alatinidae sp. Z8VKAUB7J3. The sequence continues at coordinate 68,422 of JAAAKM020000001.1, read as the reverse complement.
CTCGCAGGGAGCGTCGTGGGTATCGATGGGTGAGCGAGGACGCGACGTCCGGGCTCGATGACCACTTCGGACGTCATCGAAGGGTGTTACGGGCTGCCGGGAGGAAGGGCCGGGAGCGGCCGAGTTACAGGCTGTTACAACTCGGCAGTTGTCAGTCGGATCGGGTCGGGGCCATGATCGATCCCGTGTTCTAGAGGAGGAGACATGCGCACCCCTGCCCTGGCAGTACTCGCCCTGGCCGCCTCCGTACCGGCGCAGGCGAGCTTCGTGAACTGGGAGACCCCGCAGGTGTCTCCGATCGATCGGACGCCGGACGGCACCCGGCTCCTCGTCGTCAACACGCCCGACAACCGGCTGGAGGTGCTCGACCTACGCGGCACCGAGCCGGTCCTCGTCGGCAGCGTTCGCACCGGGCTCGACCCGGTCAGCGTGCGGGCCCGGAGCGACTCCGAGGCCTGGGTCGTCAACCACGTCTCGGACAGCATCAGCATCGTCGACCTCACGACGCTCTCGGTGCGGGCGACTCTGCGGACCGACGACGAGCCGGCGGACGTCGTGTTCGCGGGCGAGCCGCAGCGCGCGTTCGTCACCTGCTCGCAGGCCAACCGGGTGCTGGTGTTCGATCCGACCGACCTCGACGCCGCGCCGGCGGTCGTCGAGATCGACGCCGAGGACCCACGCGCCCTGGCCGTCAGCCCTTCCGGCGACACGGTCTACGCGGCGGTGTTCGAGTCGGGCAACGGCAGCACCACCATCGCCGGCAGCAACGCCGGTCTGTTCCGGCCGATGGGCTCACCGAGCTCACCCTACGGCGGGGTGCTTCCCATACCGAACGACGGCTTCGATTTCGAACCACCGCAGAACCCGCTCAATCCTCCGCCTCCCCGGACGAGCCTGATCGTGCGCAAGACGGAGGACGGACGATGGATGGACGACAACATCGGCGACTGGACCGAGCTCGTCAGCGGATCTCGAAGTCTGCTCACCGAGCGAGAGCCAGGATGGGATCTGCCCGACCGAGACCTCGCGATCATCGACGCCGCGAGCCTCGAGGTGCGCTACGCACGTCGACTGATGAACCTCAACATGGCGATGGCGGTCCACCCACGCACCGGTCGGGTGAGCGTCGTCGGCACGGAGGCGACGAACGAAGTGCGGTTCGAGCCCAACATCACCGGCACCTTCGTGCGGGTGGTCCACGCCGTCGTCGACCCCTCGACCGCGAGGGGAACGGTCTCCGACCTGAACCCCCACCTCGACTACGACACCTCGACCCTGCCGCAGACGCTGCGCGACCTCTCGGTGGGAGACCCGCGGGGCATGACCTGGAACGCCGACGGAACCCGTGCCTACATCACCGGGATGGGGTCGAACAACGTCGTCGTGATCGACGAGAGCGGAGTGCGCGTCGGTGACCCGATCGAGGTGGGCGAGGGGCCGACGGGAGTCGTCTTCGACGCCGCTCGGGAGCGTGTCTACGTCCTCAATCGGTTCGGCGCCAGCCTGTCGGTGCTCGACGCCGATGGCGGCGTCGAGCTGCACCGTACGGAGCTGTTCGACCCGACGCCGGAGGTGATCCGGGTCGGCCGGCGGCACCTGTACGACACCCACGAGACGTCGGGGCTGGGGCAGGTCGCCTGTGCGTCCTGTCACGTCGACGCACGCATGGATCGGCTGGCCTGGGATCTGGGAGACCCCAGCGGAGAGATGCTGCCCTCCGATGCGGCCAACCTCGGCGACTGGAACGTACTGCTGAACTTCGGCTTCGACGAGGCCTGGCACCCGATGAAGGGGCCGATGTTGACCCAGACGCTCCAGGACATCATCGGCAAGGAGCCACTGCACTGGCGCGGCGACCGGCCCGGGCTCGAATCCTTCAACGGGGCCTTCGTGAGCCTCCAGGGCGACGACGAGCAGCTCACGGTCGAGGAGATGCAGGAGTACGAGGCGTTCCTGTCCACCATCCACTTCCCCCCGAATCCGTACCGCAACCTCGACAACTCGCTGCCCACCGACGTTCCGATGACCGGTTTCTTCTCTCCGGGCGGCAACGGCTTCGGACAGCGAGGGGATCCGCTGCCGAACGGCAACGCGCAGCGGGGAGTGGAGCTGTTCACCCTACCCAATCGGATGGACAGCCCGTTCGCCTGCTCGACGTGCCACACGCTTCCCACGGGGGTCGGGCCGAGCCAGCGGCTCGAAGGGGGAGAGCTGGTGGACATCCCGCCGGGCCCGAACGGCGAGGGCAACGCCGGGTTCGTCTCGATCGACGGCGATACGCAGCGCAACCTGAAGGTGCCGCACCTACGGAACCTCTACGAGCGCACCGGATTCGACGTGACGCAGCGCGAGAACCGTGCCGGATTCGGCTACCACCACGACGGTAGCTTCGACTCCCTACCCAAGTTCTTCCGCTTCGGATTCAGCGGCATCTCGCAGGACATCCAGGTGATGGCGGACATCATCGCGTTCATGCTCGCCTTCTCCGGCTCGGACCTGCCCGAGCCCGCCGGCGTGCCGTTCGAGCCGCTGGGACCGCCGAGCCAGGACACGCACGCGGCCGTCGGTCAGCAGGTGACTCTGACCTCCCGGGAGAACCTGGTGGGGGAGGAGCGGCAGCGACTCGCGACCCTGCGCCAGCTCGCCGACGGAGCCACCATCGACCTGGTCGCCAGCGGACGCCTCGAAGGACGGGAGCGAGGATTCGTCTACCTCGGTCAGGGACGCTTCCAGACGGACGAGCTCGGGCGAGTGGTGACGTTCGCCGAGCTCGCCGACAGCACAGGACCGGGGAGCGAGGTCACCTTCATGGCCGTGCCGACCGGCGCCGGAGTGCGTATCGGCGTCGATCGCGACGAGGACGGCCTGCTCGATGGCGACGATCCCGACCCGGCCGGTGGGAGCGTCCAGCCCTGACGTGCTCCGTCCTCGGGCCCCGGCTGCTCGCCGGGGCCCGATCGTCTCGTCCTCCTCCTACGGCTGGGGCGTGCACAGCCCGGTCGGCGAGGATCCTCCGGAGCCGTTGCCGTCGCACTGATCGAACAGGTAGAAGTTGGTCGGCCCGGTGAAGTCGGTGTAGCCGAAGGTGGAGTTCTGCGTCGCGCTGTTGAAGCTGAGGAAGTTCGCGCCGGTGAACGAAGCGTAGCCCTCCGAGACGTTGCCGCTGGCGCCATTGCGGTAGAGGATGTTGCCCTCCGAGGTCCCCTGCAGGATGTAGCCGCCGCTGGTGTTGCCGTCGGCGATGTTGAGCACCAGCGCGTTGGCCGGAGAGTCGATCACGTCGAAGCCGCGGAAGCCGTTGTTGATCGAGGTGTTCCGCACCAGCAGGTTGCCGTTCGAGCCGGCCGTGAGGATGAAGCCGCGCCCGGCGTTGTCACTGGCGCGGTTGGACTCGAGCACGTTGCCGTCGGAGGACGACAGCACGAAGCCACCGCTGCCGGAGACGGTGTTCGACAGGGCGCCGTTGCGGGTCAGGTAGTTCGACGGGGCATTCGACAGGTAGAAGTTCCTCGAGAATCCGCTCACGGTGCAGTTCCGCACCGTCACTCCGGTGACTCCGTCGAGCCGGATACCGTCGTCGGTGCCGCTGCCGGTGATGACGAAGCCGGCGCAGTCGAGACCGATGTCGTCGGCACCGATGGTCAGACCTGGGCCGGTGCAGGTGAGCGGGCCGGTCAGCACGGTGTCGGCGAGCAGCGTGTCGCCGCAGCTCTGAGCACGGCTGGCGGGCGCGGTCGCGATACCGGTGAACAGGGCGATGGTCGCGATGATCGAACGACTCCTCATCTTCCTCTCCTTGCCTTCGCCTCCAGGGCGGGACGCCGGATCCCTCGAGCCGACCTCCACCACGGCCGTCGGTCTTTCGGGCTCTCCGGGGGGCTCGAGGCCCGCGGTCACCGGTTGTCGCGCGGGGCCCGATGGCGTTGCACGGAGAGTTCCGCGGAGTGCCCGACGAGGGCACGAGGGGCGCACCCGCCGTAGCGAGTTCGCCGTACGGCCGGGCCCGACCGACGAGCGGGCCGCCGGGGCCGCGTCCGTGAGGGTCGGGTTGGGCTCCCGGCCGAGGTGTGTGTTACCTTGGCGAGTGCGGGAGCGCTGCCATGCGCCTTCACGAGGGGACATACAGGAACATGCGAAGACATCGTTGGATGGCTCTCCTGGTCGCGGCGGCCATCGTGATCCCGGGGGCGAGTTTCGCCACCGTGTCGGTCTTTCCGACCGGCGTCACGATCTCGGACCCCACCCGGGTCATGCCCGGGGCCGTCATCTTCACCGCTCGCACCGGCGTCACCTACGCGATCGACACCGAGGGCCGGTTGATCAACGTCTGGACCTCTCCCGACCCGACCCTGCCGCTGCTGAGCCACCCACGGCCGACGGACGCCGGAACCCTGCTGACCTTCCCCAGCGCGGGCAGTACGCCGGGATGCGGATTCCAGTGCGGCAGCCGGTTGATCGAGCTCGACGCGGCCGGTGAGGTCGTCTGGGAGTACGAGGACACCGAAGGGCGATTCCTGCACCACGACATGTGGCGCAAGTCGAACGGCAACACCGCCATCATGTGCTCGTTGGTCCTCGACCGGCCGGAGATCTCGCCTCTGCCGATCACCGACGATTGCGTGGTCGAGGTGGATGCGGCGGGCGAGGTGGTGTGGTTCTGGCAGGTGGCCGACCACTTCGACGAGCTCGGCCTTTCGGACGAGGCGAAGGCGCTGATCGCCGACGCCGGGGGCGACTGGGGGCACGGCAACTCGATGGCGATCATCCCCGACGACAGCCCGCACACCGATCCGCGCTTCCGTCCGGGCAACGTGATCATCAGCCTGCGGGATGCCAATCTGATCCTGATCGTCGACCGCGACACGGACGAGGTCGTGTGGACCTACGACCAGCTGATCGGTCAGCACCACGTCGAGATGATCCCCGGGAGCTACCCCGGAGGGGGTAACCTGCTGGCGTTCGACAATGGCGGCGGCACCGGCTATCCGCTCCGCTCGCGACCGTTCTCGCGCGTGGTCGAGATCGATCCGACCGACTCGAGTACGCCATTCGTGTACACCGCGGCGAGCTCGGGCCGGCCGACCTGGACCTTCTTCAGCCACTTCGTGAGCTCGGCGCAGCGACTGCCGAACGGCAACACCCTGATCGACGAGGGCAAGCTCGGTCGCGTGTTCGAGATCGACGCGAGCGGGAACATCGTGTGGGAGTTCGTCATGCCGGTGTTCGGGACCCAGCCGGACGGGACGCAGTCGAACCACCTCTTCCGGGCCTACAAGGTCCCGCCGGACTGGGCGGGTCCCTGAGCCGGTCCGAGCCTCTCCGGACCGTCGCGCCGCGGGCGCGGCGGTCCGCGCGGACGCCCACCCACCCCGAGTCGCGCACTTTTCGTGCAACCTCACCGGCGGCCGGGGAACTACCCGTCAGACGAGAGGACGTCGAGCCCGCCGCGCCCGATCGGGTCGGACGCGGCGGCCGGACCGACCCCGGTCCGAGGCGTCCCGTGCGCGACCCACGGGGTGGGTCGGCGGGAGGAGCTGGAGATGAAACTCACGACGATTCTGCTCGCAGTGCTGCTGATGGGGCTCGCCCTGGCGCCCGACGCGTCGGCCCAGACGCTGACGATCAGCGGTAGCTGTCCCGGCCTCATGACGTTCGAGATCACCGGAGCGGCCGCTTTCTCGCGGGTCGCGCTGGTCGATGCCTTCGACGTCGGCACGTTCACCATCCCGGGGGGCCTGCCGTGCGCCGGGACCGTGCTCGGGCTCGACGCCACCACCTCGCTGGTGGACGTGACGGAGGCGACCGCCGGAGGCGATGCGGACTTCGTCATCAACGTCCCACCACCGGCGTGCGGCAACGTCTACGTGCAGGCGGTCGACTCGCTCGTCTGTACGACCACGGGGGTGCTCCTCGTCCTGTGAGCGTCGGGGTCGCCCTCGCCCCGCGCGACGGCGACCCCGCCCTTCCGGATCCGCACTGCACCCCGACTCGACCGCGTGGTATGCTGCCCCGTCGAGACCGTTACGGCGAGCTCGCCGTGACGGAACCCGGACGATCGCGTAGCAGGGTGCGATGGGAGTACGGAACGACAGGCCCCCGGAGGAACGTCCCGTCGCCTCGGGACGTCGCGGGTTCACCACCACGCGCTGGAGCCTCGTGGTCGCCGCGGGGGAGTCGAGCTCGGCCCACTCCGAGCGCGCGCTCGCGGAGCTGTGCGCCGAGTACTGGTACCCCCTCTACGCCTACGCGCGTCGCCGCGGCTACGAGCGGGAGGACGCCCGCGACCTCACCCAGGCGTTCTTCGCCGGTCTGCTGGAGCGTCGGGCGCTGCGCAGGGCCGACCCCGAGCGCGGGCGGTTCCGCACCTTCCTGCTGTCGTCGATGAAGAACTTCCTGGCGAGCGAGTGGCGCAAGCAGACCCGCCTCAAGCGTGGGGGCGCCGTCGAGGTCCTGCCGCTCGACTTCGACGCCGCCGAGCGCTCCTACGCCCGCGAGCCCGAGCACGGGCTCAGCCCCGAGGCGATCTTCGAGCGCCGCTGGGCTCTGAGCCTGTTGGAACGTGCCGTGGAGGACCTGAGGGAGCAGTACACGGGCTCGGGGAAGGGCGAGCTGTTCGAGGCTCTGAAGGAGGTTCTGGGAGGCGATGACGCGACCCTGTCGTACGCCGAGTTGTCCCGACGGTTCGGTCGTACCGAAGGCAGCCTGAGGACGGCCGCCTCGAGGCTGCGCTCCCGATGGCGGCGGCGTCTGCGGGAGCTGGTGGCCGAGACGGTCGACCGGGAATCCGACGTTCAGGACGAGCTGCGGAGCCTGATCGCCGCGGTCCGGGTGTAACACCGCCGGCCGGATCGCATAGAACGGGGTATGAGAGAACACACGAGCTGCCCACGATGTGATGCCACCGTCCCTCCCGAGTCTCCCGGGGGTCTCTGTCCGGCCTGCGCCCTCGGTGCGGGTATCGACACCCTCGGCGGTCCCGACTCGCCGACCCAGACCGGCGGTACCCGGCGCCGGGCGCAGCCGATGCCGCCCGAGGAGCTGGCGGCCAAGCTGCCGGAGCTGGAGCAGTTCGAGCCGCTGGGTCGGGGGGGCATGGGGACGGTCTACCGGGCTCGTCACCGGAAGCTCGACCGTCCGGTCGCCGTCAAGGTGCTCGACGCCAGCCTGCTGGCCGACCCCGCCTTCGCCGAGCGCTTCACGCGTGAGGCGCGGACGCTGGCCCGGCTCGATCACCCGAACATCGTGGCGGTGTACGACTTCGGCTACCGGAACGACGTGTACTACCTGGTGATGGAGCTGGTCGACGGCGTGAACCTGAGACAGGCGATCGACGCCGGCGGTATCGAGCCCCGTGAGGCCCTGGCGATGATCCCGCACATCTGCGAGGCGCTCCAGTACGCCCACGACCAGGGAGTCGTGCACCGCGACGTCAAACCGGAGAACATCCTGATCGACCGGTCGGGCACGATCAAGATCGCCGACTTCGGCCTCGCCAAGCTGATGGACACCGGGGGCGACAGCCGCCTCACCCAGACCCGCCAGGTGATGGGGACCCCGAACTACATGGCGCCGGAGCAGATCGAGCACCCCGGCGACGTCGATCACCGGGCCGACATCTTCGCCCTCGGGGTGGTGCTCTACGAGCTGCTCACCGGCGAGCTACCGCTCGGTCGATTCCCGCTGCCGTCGAAGAAGGTCGAGGTCGACGTACGGCTCGACGAGGTGGTGTTGCGGACCCTGGAGAAGGAACCCGGGCTGCGCTACCAACGGGTGAGCGAGCTGCAGTCGGACGTCGAGTCGCTGTCGTGGGAGCGCCCGGCCGGGGCTCCTCCCGGAGTGCCGGTGCGCTCGCCCGACGGCCGCGGCTACGAGTACCGCTCCAGCACGACGGTGATGGGATGGCCGCTGGTCCACATCGCGTTCAGCGGCGACGACTCCGGCCGGAAGGTACGGGTGGCGCGCGGCGTCGTGGCGATCGGCGACGTGGCGGTCGGTGCGGTCGCCTGTGGGGGACTCAGCTTCGGCGGCATCGCCTTCGGCGGCCTCGGCGTCGGCCTGGTCAGCTTCGGCGGCGTCGTCCTCGGGCTGCTGGCCGCGATGGGTGGAGTGGCGGCGGGCTGCTTCTCCTTCGGCGGCGTGGCGATCGGCGTGCTCGCGCGCGGTGGGCTGCCGCTGGCTCTGCTGAGCTCGTCGGGGACGACGATCGCCGTGCTCGTGCTCTGGGCGGCGCTGTCGCTGGCCTTCACCGTCGGAGCGATCGCCGTCGTGACCGCCTGGACGCTGTCGCGGCGCCGGGAGAAGGAGAGGGCGGCGCGGTTCTGAGCGACGTCCACCCGAGATCAGAGATGGCCGTCGCGGGGCATCCCGGCCATGCGACGGACCAGCCGGCGACGCAGCGTGGGCCGTCGGGTGAGCCACGGCAGCACCCAGCCGCGCGCCACTCGGGCGGTCGGCCCGTGATGAGTCGCCATCCAGGTCTGAGCCCGGACCATGCGGATCACCCGTCCGGTGAACGGTCGACGCTCGCCGTCGTACCCGGCGGCCGTGCCGTCGTGCAGCCGACGGGCGAGCGCCGCGGCGTCCTCGATCCCGAGGTTCATGCCGCGCGCGCCCAGCGGCGAGTGGACGTGGGCGGCGTCCCCGCAGAGGAAGACCCTCCCTCCGATCGCGAACCGCTCGGCCCTGCGGAACGCCACCTCGAACTCCGATTGCCAGAGCACCGCGCCGGCGGTGGTCCCCGCAGGTAGGTGCGACAGGACGTCGGGACGGTCGCTCGCGACACGCCACAGTCCCGACCCGAAGGCGATCAGGAACACCATTCGCTCCGGCGAGGTGTGGACGTGGGCGTGGAGCGGGCTGAGGTCGGTGCTCAGACGAACGTCGGCCAGGCTCCAGGGAGGCGACAGCGTGGTGCCGGGGAAGCCGATGCCGAGCGTCCGACGCACGGTGCTGTGCGCCCCGTCCGCTCCGATCAGGCGCGAGAACGTAGCGCGCTCCGGAGCGCCCGAAGGAGCACGGAGCTCCACCCGAACACCGCGCTCTTCCAGGGTGAGGTCGGTCAGCTCGGCCTCGCGCTCCACGCGGACGCCGAGCTCGTCGAGACGTCGCTCCAGCAGGGCCTCCGTCTCACTCTGCGGCAGGCCGAGCATGAAGCCGTAGCGATGGTCGAGCCAGCCGAAGTCCACGTCGAAGCCGGTGCCCTCGGCCGAGCGGAAGCGCACGCCCCGGTAGCGGACTCCGGCGTCGAGCAGGAGCGACGTCACGCCGGACGGCTCCAGTAGCTCCAGCGTGCGGGCGTTGACTCCGATCGCCTTCGAGCGCTCCGATCGCGCCGCGCGTCGGTCGACGATCCGCACGGCCCGCCCGAGTCGGGTGAGCTCGAGCGCCGCCGTCAACCCGGCCGGCCCCGCCCCGACGACGAGAACGGGGGCCTCCTGCTCCGGAACGCGACGATCGGGTTGGCTCTCCATCCGGCCCTCCTGGCCGACGACCCGGTGCCGGACCGTCGTCGCCACTGTAGCGCGGCTCCGTGTGTTACGCCCGGGCGTGGGGGCGGCGGGCGCCCGGGCTGTCGACGCCGTGATGGACGCCGCCTAGGGTGCGGGGGGATGAGGCGAGATCGCCCTCCGTGTGAATCACGCGTCGGCCGCGCCCGCGGTCGGGGCATCGGTTCGAGCACGCGGGGCGCTCGGTCGTCGTCGGCGGGGACACGGCGGTCCTCCAACCTGAAGCTGTCCGCGGAGGGAGCCGACGTCCTGGTCCTCGAGGCGCTCGCCCCCCCACAGGGGTCGCTCTGTTGACCTACGCCGCGCTGACGGCGGGGCGCGACCGGATCGCGCAGATCACCCGGGACATCCTCGACCACCACACCACCTCGGCGAAAGTCGCCGAGATCGCGCAGCACGCCGGAGTCCGGCACGCAGTCGCATTCGCGATGGATTCTTGTCACGAATCCGTTTCTGAAACACAACATGCGGGGTCCTGGTGCCAGAGGACCTCGAAGGCGCACTCACCCATGAAAGCCCGACGTCTGCGGCCGTCGTGGAGCTGTCTTCGGGGGGGGCCGGTGGCTGGGCGACGAGGAGTGGTCACGACGGCTCGGGCGCCTGGGCCGTGCTCGAGCTCGGGGCGACCTCCCTCCGTCTGCGCTGGATCCCCCCCGGCAGCTTCCGCATGGGGCCGCGGGCCTGGGAGCCCGGGCGGTGGGGCTTCGAGCTGCCTCAGCACGACGTCGAGCTCACCCACGGCTTCTGGATGGCCGAGGTCCCGTGTACCCAGGAGGCCTGGCGTGCGGTCGTGAGCGAGCACGCGAGCTCTCACCCGGGACCCAGCCGGCCGGTCGAGAACGTGAGCTGGGAGCTGTGCCAGCGATTCCCATCTCGGCTGAGCGGGCGGGTCACGGGCCTGAGGTTCCGACTCCCCACCGAGGCCGAGTGGGAGCTCGCCCGTCGAGCAGGAAGGACCGCAGCGAGCTACGCGGGTGCCGACCTCCCAAAGGCCGCCTGGTACGGCCTCGACAGCCGAGGTCGAACCCGCTGGGCGCGCTCGAGATCGGCCTGTCGGCTCGCCTACGCACCGAGCTACCCCAACCGCGACGTCGGTTTCCGGATCGCAGCCACAACGTGTGACCGGCCATGGCGGACGGCGGCCATCCGCAAGGGCGAGCCCTGTCGTGCCCCGGCCCACGTCGCCCCCTCGGCGATCGGGTTCGGCGAGCCCCCGCAGCCGAGGAGACGCACTTGCGCCCGGCTCCGGCCCGACGTAGAGTGACAGCGTCAACTTGGAGGGCGATTCCCGATCGACGGCTCGGTGCGAGAATCGGCCGCGAGAGACCCACCGGAGGATCGGGAACATGTGCCTCGAAATCGTCCATCCGTCGCGAATCTGGCTCGCCTCCCTGTTGCTCCTCGGCACGACGCTCCCCAGCGCGGCGCAGTGTACCGAACCGGGCTGCGTGCTCGTATGGTCGGACGAGTTTGACGGCAGCGAGCTCGACCTCACCCGATGGGAGCCCCAGATCGGCGACGGTACGAGCTACGGTCTGCCGGCCGGCTGGGGGAACTTCGAGCTCGAGTACTACCGGGCGGAGAACGCCACCGTGGGCGGTGGCGTTCTCACCATCACCGCCCGTGAGGAGCCCTTCGCCGGCTACGCCTACACCTCCGCCCGATTGCGGACGCTCGGCCTCGGGGACTGGACCTACGGTCGGATGGAGATGCGCGCCCGAATGCCCATCGGCCAGGGGTTGTGGCCGGCGTTCTGGATGCTCCCCTCCGACCCGTCGATCTACGGCACCTGGGCCGCGAGCGGCGAGATCGACATCATGGAGTACCTCGGTAGCGAGCCCGACGAGGTCTTCGGCACGCTGCACTACGGCGGACCCTGGCCCGAGAACGTCTTCACCTCGAATGGCTACACGCTGCCCAGTGGCACGTTCCACGACGAGTTTCACGTGTTCGCGGTCGAGTGGGAGCGCGGCGTGATCCGCTGGTACGTCGACGGTGAGCTGTACGCGACCCAGACCAGCTGGTACTCCACCGGCGGACCCTACCCGGCTCCGTTCGACGTCGACTTCCACCTGGTGCTCAACCTCGCGGTCGGCGGCACGCTGCCGGGGCCGCCGGACCCGACGACGACCTTTCCGCAGGAGCTCGTGGTCGACTACGTTCGCGTCTATCGGTTCTCCGACGGCCCGTCCGACACCGTCGTGTTCGACGACATGGAGCACGGGGCGCCGTTCGACAACGGCTGGTTCGCCTTCGGAGGCGACGTCGGTGGCGGGGGGATCGGAGCCAACACGGCGGATCTGCCGCCTTCGGACGGCGGGGTCTTCTCGCTGGAGGCGGGCTACGGCTCCGGAGGAGTCGCAGGGTTCGTCGGCGGCTTCGGTCGTACGAACCCGCTCGACCTGACGAACGCGACCGACTTCGAGTTCTGGATCCTGCCCGACGCCGGCCAGGAGTACGTCATCGAGATCAACTTGCAGGACGACGACGACGGCGACGATGCGATCGCCGAGCCTCCGGACGGGGCCGACGACGAGTTCCAGTTCGAGTGCGTGATCAGCGCCACCGGGCCGTGTGCCATCGCCGGCGGTGGCTGGCAGCGAGTCTCGATCCCGCTGACCGAATTCACGGACGACGGCTCGTACCACTTCGGCGGCAACGGCGTCTTCGATCCCACCGCGGTGGGGGCCGGCGGCAACGGGCGGCTGGTCAACATCGTCATGACGCTGATCAGCACCTCCGGCGCGGATGCGACGTTCCGGACCGACTACTGGACGTTCACCGACGGCCCGGGGGAGGAGGACGTCCTGTTCGACGACTTCGAGGACGGCGACGGCAGCGACTGGGTCTTCTTCTCCGGCAATCTAGCGGGCGGCGACGGTGCGGTCGCGAGTGACCGTCCGGCCGAAGGAGAGCACTACTTCAGCACGAGCTGGAGCGGTGAGGGTAGCGTCAGTAGCTTCTACGGCGGCTTGTTCAGTAACGTCGACGACGGCGCCCAGCTCGCGCCGCCCGCCGAGCCGTACTTCAACGTCTGGGTGTTGAACCAGAGCGACTCCACGGCTGACGAGTACCGCCTCGAGATCACCCTCCGGGAGGATCTGGACGGCAACGGCTGGACCGACGGTCAGGAGGACTCCTTCCGTCTCGACACCGAGTTCACCAGCGCCGATTTCGACGACGAATGGCTCCTCGTCAGCGCTCCGCTGAGCCAGTTCATGGACCTCTTCACCGGCGGCAACGGCGTCTTCGACGGCAAGCTGGACGAGGTGGTGGTCGTCATCGGCGGCGTGGTCGGGGCATCGGGCTCGACGGTCGAGGTCGACTTCGATCTGTTCAGCCTGAGCTCCGGAGCTCCGATCCGTGCTCTCTCTGCGGTCGGTGCCTGCCCCGGCGGGGTGACGGTCGTGGCCGACGGGATGACGCCGGGCGCCGGCGTCGTGATCGCCTGGTCGTCGTCGCTCGGGACCTCCGAGGTGCCCAGCGGTAGCTGCGCCGGCACGCCGCTCGCGCTGGCCAGCCCGCAGCTGCTGACTCAGGGCACGACCGACGCGGGTGGTCGCCTCGCTCTCGACGCCAACGCGCCGAACGCGGCCTGCGGCGCCCTCCTCCAGGCCGTCGACCTGACGACCTGCGAGACCACGAGCGTCGCCACCGTGCCGTGACGAGGGAGGAGCGGAAGCGGATCCCCGCAGGCTCTCCGGGGGGCCGGCCGGAGTTAACATGGGGCACCCACCGGGTGTCCCCACGCCCCGGGATGTCGGACGAGCTCTGCTCGTCCCGGCTTCCGGATTGGCACCCGGCCTACCCGAACGTTTCGATGAGGAGGGGCTTCATGTCCGACATCTATCTCCGGCCGATGGCCGGTTTGGTTTCGCTGGCGCTCGCCGTGCCGGTCTTCGGTGCGACCTTCACACCGCTACCGGCGCTGGATGCGCTGCCGGCCGACGTTTCGGCAGACGGCTCGGTGGTGGTCGGCAACCTCCTCTTCTCGGATGGCTTTCGTTGGACGGCGGACGACGGGATCGTAGTCCTCACCGGCGGCGTCGAGGTGAAGGACGTGACCGCCGACGGCTCCATCATCACCGGCGACGTGCTCGACGAGTTCGGCGTTCACACGGCCGGCGTCTGGGACGAGACGAACGGCTGGGTGAGCCTCGGGGGCTTCCCGGGAGCGACGCGGGTCGACTTCAACCTGAGCAACGGCTACGCGTCGTCGGCCGACGGGTCGGTCGTCACCGGGCTCGGCTGGGACCTCGACCCGTTCCTGGCGCACGGATTTCGCTGGACCGAGGCCGAGGGGATGGTCGATCTCGGCAGCTCGGGCGGAGCCAGCCGCGGCAGCCTGATCTCGGACGACGGCACGGTCATCGCCGGCTACGACGAGAACCCCAGCTTCGGCAACCGACGAGCGGCGCGCTGGACCGAGGCGACCGGCTGGGTGACCCTCGGTAGTCTCGATCCGTTCGACCCGATCGACGGGGACGGCGACGTCCTCGGCATGTCGGCCGACGGTCAGACGCTGGTCGGCTCGTCGGCCAGCCTCGCCTTCCGTTGGACCGAAGCCGACGGGATGATCGACCTCGGCGGCGTCGGCGGCCTGCCGCTCAGCTTCGCCTTCGACGTCTCCGGCGACGGTGAGACGGTGGTCGGCACCAGTCGCAGCCTGTTCGGCGCGGGCCAGGCGTGGGTGTGGCGACGGGGCTCCGGCATCCGTGATCTGCGTGAGCTGCTGTTGGAGCTGGGCGCACCGAATGGCGGCTGGACGTTCGAGGACGTCGCGGCGGTGACCCCGGACGGCGGTACGATCGTCGGCTCGGGCGTCAACTCGAACGGTCGCCTGCAGGGATACGTCGCGGAGCTGTCCGACCTCGGCGACGGAACGGCGCTGGAAGTCGGTGAGCTGGTCGCCGGTGCGAGCGGGACGGTCGAGGTGAGCGGCATGACACCGGGCGCTCCGGTCGGGCTGGCACTGTCGACGAGCGGCCCGGGCTGGACGCGCCTCGCCTCTCGCAACGTCACCTTCGACCTGGACTCCCTGGTGTTCATCGCCTCGGGCACGGCCGACTCCGAAGGGGCGGTGACCCTGAGCTTCGACGTCCCGTCCGCCGCCGCCGGCCGCACCCTCTGGCTCCAGGCGGGGGAGGCCGGCAGCACGACCCCGTACGCGAGCACGGTCGTCGCGACTCCCTGACCTCGCCCCCCCACCGGGCCCGGCTCCTCCGACGAGGCGCCGGGCCGCCCGCCGCTCGGACTGGCCATTCTCCTGTCCCTCGTCGAACCTGCCCGGCGCCGCCATGTCGGAATCGTCCCGACATGAGAGCCGCACGGCGCCCTTCGGTGCCACCTGAACGCCCGTCCGACCCGTCGTCAGGCCCCGTGCCCGTCGAAGAGACTCCCGAGCGACCTATGGCACGGTCGAGGTGCGGGAGACCATGGTCCATCGGCCCGCCACCTTCTCTCGTCGGAAAGCCGTTCTGCCCACCATTCACCGAGGGGCAGGTGCACAGATCCGCGTCCGCCGTTTCCGGAGCGCAGCCGAGGAGTCGGCATCGACTCTTCGGTCCTCCGACCGTCCCGGAGAGCATGTTGCTCGACCGGTAGTCGCGTCGAGTCTCCCTGGTCGGGAGAGACAGAAGAGACGGGCTCCGAGACCGAAGACCCGGGCGGGACTCGGGGCTACGTCGGTGGCGGAGACGCGGGCCGAACCGTACCAGCCGGCCTACGGATCGACCCGCGTACGCTGACGAAACGGCCGAGCCTCGGTCGCGTGGACGAGACGGCCGCTTCGGCTATCCGGAGAGAGGCGCCCGGCGGGGAGGCAACCGTCGTGACTGGACAGCCGAATCGGGCTGTGAGTGCGCCTCTCGTCACGGGCCCGCAACGATCACCGCCGATGGGAGCCGTCGGCGCGCAGGTTTCAGTCTCTCATCGTAGTTTCGATTGACCCGTCGACCGGTCGTCGTCGCGCCTGGCCACGTCTCACCGACAGAGGTCAGGGGCTACTCGTCTGACATCACCGTGAACGGAGGGGAAACCGTGCTACCTAGACGACACATGGCGGTCTTTCTGTACGTGGCCGCTTGCTTACCGGCCGTTGGAGATACCTCGAGCTGTCCGGACGCAGGCACGTTCTACACCGTGAACCAAGGAACACCGAGCCAGCTATGGCAGCTCGACGGCGGAGGGCAGGTACTCGAAAGATGCAACATCGTTCTTGCCGGAGGCGGCACGCTGGGACAGGTCCACGGCCTGGCCTTCGATGACGAGGGAGTACTCTGGGGGGCAGGGCCGGCAGGGTGTGGCACGTCTCAGTGCTTACTCGAGTTCGAAGGCGCTCCGGAATGCGACGGTGGTACCGTCATCGTCTATCCCTCTCCTCTCCGCAAGCCGAACGGGAACAACGTCGAAGGCGTCGGCGGAATGGAGCCCTACGTCGACGGGACGCTGCTGCTACTGGACAAGGTGGCCGGCGGACAGGTGTTCGTCTTCGATCCTCGTAACCCTGACGACATCGCCGACCACGGCCACCTGGCGCCCTCCGATGCACACGGAATCGCACGACTCTCGACGTCGGGAACGCAGTTCTGGGCACTGGAGTCGAATCGAAACCTACATACGGCGTTCCTCGACGTTCCCGGAAGCAAGCAGTTCGTCGGGCCGATCGAGTGCCCGAACGGGACGTCGTTCCGCAACCTCGGCGGATTGACAGGCGCCTCGGACGGGTTCCTTTGGGGATTCGACCATCAAGTCCGC
Organism: Alatinidae sp. Z8VKAUB7J3; assembly: GCA_010016025.2. Taxonomy (NCBI): domain Eukaryota; kingdom Metazoa; phylum Cnidaria; class Cubozoa; order Carybdeida; family Alatinidae; species Alatinidae sp. Z8VKAUB7J3. Next base: position 52,160 of record JAAAKM020000001.1, on the reverse strand, counting down.
GACTCGATCTTCCGCATCGATCCTGCCACCGCGGTCGTCCAATGCGAGAGTCCCCTTTCTACCTCCCCGCACCATGCGGACTCTCTGGCCTATCACTATCCCTGCGGCGGTGGTCCCTGGGTGGACTGCGATGAAAACAGGATTCCCGATAGCTGCGACATCCTCTCAGGGGTCCCCGACTGCAACGAGGACGGTGTTCCGGATTCTTGCTCCGTCGCCAGTGGTGAGAGTGAGGATTGCAACGGAAACGGTACTCCCGACGACTGTGAGCTCGTGGGTGATGACTGTAACATGAACGGAATCCCGGACTCCTGCGAGCTCCAGGACAAGGACTGTGACGACGACGGCGTTCCAGACGACTGTCAGTTGTCGGGCAACGACTGCAATAGCAATGGAGTTCCCGACAACTGCGACGTCGAGGAGAGTGATTGCGACGACAATGGCGCCCCGGACGATTGTCAACTCGATGACAACGACTGCAATACGAACCTCGTACCCGACAATTGCGAGCTCGTCGGTAACGACTGCCAGGGAGATGGTACTCCAGACGACTGTCAGCTCGAGTTCGATTGCAATATGGACTTCATTCCGGACGGCTGTCAGCTCGAGTTCGATTGCAACATGGACCTCGTTCCGGACGAATGCCAGCTAGAGGGCAACGACTGTGACGGTGACCTCGTTCCCGACGACTGTCAGCTCGCTGACAATGACTGCAACCGCGATGGCATACCCGATTGGTGTCAGCTCGAAGATAATGACTGCAACGGAAACGAGAAGCCGGACGACTGTGACGTCGCAAGACCGAAGGTGCATGAGGTCTCGCCCGTCCTGTCGCCATTCGGTGACGGGTTCACACAGTCCTTTACCATCGTCATGCCACCTCTCGCCTACGACGAGGTCGTCGCGAGGTTCACGGCCTACTCGGACCTCCTGAGCGATACGTTCGAGTCCGCGACGGCCGAGCTCAACGGGTTCGATCTGGGCGTGACTCTGTTCGAGGAGATGGGGAGAGACTGCCCGGACGAGCCCGACGTGGAAGAAGTCGTTCTTTCGGCAGAGACCTTCAATGCGGTCGTGTCGGGAGCCGATGCCACCTTCGAGGTCGCGGCATCCAGCCTGGTCGACCCCTTCTTCTGTCAGCCCGAGTCCTGGATACAGATCGAGCTCGAGTACGATGAGCCGTCGGAGTACGAGGACCTCGACGGCAACGGCGTCCCCGACGTATGTGAGCCGCCGCCGATTCGAATTCACTCGCCGCAGCCAGGTATCCCGGGTCAGTTCAACTCGTTCCTGGTGACCGGCGCAGGCTCCGGCGCCACAGTCGCCGTAGCGAGAGGTCTGGAGGAGGGAACGACTCCGCTGCCGGGCTGCATCGGCCATCCCTTGGGAATCGGCGACGCTACCTTGCTGGCGCACGGGGTAGCTGACTCGTCGGGTGACGTGACGCTGACAGTTTTCGTCCCGTCGACGGCATCCGGAAGGGAGCTGTTCTTTCAGGCCGCCGATCTGGACTCCTGCGACCTATCGGACGTCGTGACGTACCTCTTCCCCTAGGTTCATTGGTGCCCGTCCCCGGGGACTCTCCGGGGGCGGGTGCCATCCGAGTAGTTGGTCTCGCTTCTTCGTCGTCGTCTGTGCTCCTGCTCGCCGGAACGGCTCCACCGCCATGGGGGCTGGCTTCGCAAGTGGCCGTCGATGGCCGCATCTGCCGAGTGCTACGCAGGGCGTCGAGCGTCGCGTGGCCGCCACCGACGATTCGCCAGGGCGGGCGAGCGGGGTGGCACTGGGGTCAGGTGTCGTAGGAGCGACTGTCGGAAATGCAACCTCGTTGCCGCCACGAGCGGGTGTGCCCGTCAGCCCTGGCACTCGCGCCGGTCGTCGTCGGAGCTCGGGCGTACGGTTCGCATGTCGACTTCGGTGCCCGCCATTCGGAAACGACCTCGGAGAGGCGGCTACGATATCACCCACGAGCCTGCACCAGACGAAGGTTGGGGCGTCGAGGTCCAGCGACAGGCCGAGGAGGGGACGAATGACCAGATCGGGCGGTGTGATCAGAAGGTTGGCTCTGGTAGGGGTTCTGTCGTACGGCGGCTACGTGCCCGCCGAACCGCCGGAAGTGGCGTCCTGGACGCAGAGGTTCTTCGACCCCGCTTCGGCTCCTGCCGATGGACGTCGCAACTTCGCGATGGCGTTCGATGTTGGCAGGGGAAGAACCGTGCTCCACGGGGGGGGATTGCTCCCCGTGGCCTTCGGGCAGACGTATGAGTGGGACGGCAGCTCGTGGCGAGAGTTCGAGCTTGTTGAGGGGCCCGGTGAGCGGACGGACGCTGCAATGGCGTATCACGAGGGGCGCGGCACGGTGATCCTCTTTGGCGGTAGCACTGCCGATACCATCCTCGACGACATGTGGGAGTGGGACGGCACGACCTGGTCGGAGATCGTCGGCGAGCCGCGACCCTTCGGTCGCCATTCGCACGAGATGGTCTACGATTCCGAGCGCGACCGGCTCGTGCTGTTCGGTGGCATCACGGCAGGATTCGTCTACGGAGACACCTGGGAGTGGGACGGGGTCGCCTGGACGATGGCCTCGAGCCCCACCAATCCGCCTGCCAGGTGGCAGCATGAACTTGCCTACGACCAGGTCCGCGGCCGAACGGTGGCATTCGGCGGGCTCGGAGCGGACGGAGTCAGAAGGTCCGACACCTGGGAATGGGACGGCGTCGATTGGGTCCAGGCCGGCGAGTCAGGGCCGGTACCCCGCTACGCACTCGCGATGGCGTTCGACCGTTCGCGCGCCGTTACCGTGTTGTTTGGTGGCAATAGCGGTGGTGCCAGCGACGAGACCTGGGAGTGGGACGGCACCGCTTGGTGTGAAGTGCCGGTCGAAGGCCCGCCAGGTCGCGAGGCCCACGAGATGGTCTACGACTCGGCACGCAAAGTGATGGTCGTGTACGGGGGGGCGTCGGGCGCGACCCTCCAGGACCTGTGGGAGTACAGCGCGAGCTCCAACAGGGCGACCATCACTTGCTGCGGCACCTCGGCTTGCCCTGGCGGGACGTTCGTATTCTCGACGAACGCGTCGAATGCGAGCGATGAGCTGGCTCAGCTCATCGTTACGGCGACAGGTGACGGCGTTCCCGGTACGGGTCCGGTTCTACTGCAAGAGGAGGTTGTCAGCTCTGGAGCGATTGAGGTGGTCGACGAGGTCCGGCTCCCCGGCGGACTGCCGACGACGTGCCCGACCACGATGACCCTGACGGCCACCCTGCGAACAGGGAGTGGGGAGGTCTTGGCTTCCGACCGGTGTACCATGAGTTTCGTGGGACTGACCGAATGATGTACCTTACGATCCGCCTTTCCGCGCGCGACATCGTCGGTCGTGTCCTATGCTGGCTACTTCTGGTGACTCCGTTCCCCGCCTCGGCACACCGCCCGGAGTTCCTGCCGCAGCAGTCCTTTCCCTTGGCGGCTGCAGCTGCCGGCCTGGTGGGGGCTGATCTCGATGGAGATGGCGACGTGGACCTGGTCGTCGCCATCCCGGGCAATGACGAAGTGAGCTGGTTGGAGAACGAAGGTGGTGCTCCACCGACGTTCACACAACGTTTGATTACCGTCTCCGCCAGCGGTGCCTCGGCCGTTGCGGTGGCGGACCTGAACGCGGACGGCGTTCAGGACGTGATTGCAGCCAACTCCGGTGCCGGAGAGCTCGTCTGGTACAACGGCACGGATGGGAGCTCGGTACGTGTCATCGCGAGCCATCCGGGAGTCAACTCGGCCGGGACCTTCGACCTGGACGGCGACGGGCACGACGTGGACGTCGTCGCCGCCGCCGCCGATGGGGTCTACTGGTACGAGAACGGCGGCGGCGACCCGCCGGACTTTACCGTACATCGGATTTACGAGACACCGCCGGGACGCTCGGCGCGCCATGCGGTCGTTGCGGACATCGAAGGGGATGGACTTCCCGACGTCGTATCTGCGACGTTCCGGCCGGATGGCATGGCCGAAGAGGATAGCGTCATCTACTGGTTCAAGAACCTCGGCGGCGACCCTCCGACATTCGAAGGTCTTCCCCGGATCGTCACCACTGACCCCGTACTCGAGTCGGTTACGTCCCTCACGACTGCAGACCTCGATGGCGATGGCGCCGTCGACGTTCTCGCTACGCGCTTGACGTTGGAGGGACGGCTCCCCTGGTGGCGGAACGACGGTAGGTCGAGCCCCTCTTTCCGGCAGCGTTCCGTGCAGACGTCCCTGGCGGAGTCCGAGACGGTCTATGCCGCGGACATCGACGCCGACGCCGACGTCGATATCGTAGCCGGCGCCAGTCTGGGGCCGCATGTGTCCTGGTACGCGAACGGACTGGTCGACACCTTCAACGAGGAATTCGACGAGATTGTCGTCGACGCCATCACGGGTGAGGTGAGCCAGGTGTTAGCGGTCGATCTCGACGGAGATGCGCGTCTCGACCTCGTCGTCGCGAGCGACGAGGAAGGGGTTGCTGTGCTCGGCTGGTATCGGAACGTCGAACCCGAGATTGGTATCGACTGCTCCTGTCAGGTGCGCTGCCCTGGTGGAACGTTCGTGTTCGATGCACTGGTCAACAATCGAACGGGCGAAGAGCTGCAGCTCCAGGTGCGGGCAGGGCCGATTCCGGGAGTTCCGGGGACTCCCCTGCTTTCTCAGATCGAGGTGCCGGTCGGCGCAGAGTCGCTTCGGGTGGTAGACGAGTTGAGGGTGCCGCCGGGAGTTCCCTCCGAGTGTTCGACCGTATCGCTCGTCGCGACCCTTTCCACGATGTCGGGCGATACGGTCGACAGTGCCGAGTGTGAGCTCCGTTTCCTATCCTTGACTGATTGACCTGGGAGTGGCCTGTCTAGGGGGCAACGAGCTCGAACCTTCGGGCGGCGGCGCGTCTCCACGCATCGCCCGTCCGAAGGTCCAACTGGAGCTCGTATTGACCGGGTGGTAGGGAAGCAGGTAGGGAAACGGCATCGTGCTCGTTCACTGTGAGCAAGTGGGCGAGGTATTCCACCTCGAGCTCGGTCGACCAGACGGCCTCGCCCTCCAGGTTGCGTGCGGTGAAACGGGCCGAGCCGTCCGGGGGCAGGACGGATCGAGGTATGGTGACCATCAGCAGCAACGGCGCGTGGTCCACTATGGCTAGGCGAAACCGGCGGCCGGCGTCAGACGAACGCGTCGCGTGGCGGGACGTCGACGGCTCTATGCTCCTGAGAGTCAGATGAACTTGGTTGAACACGGCCGGCATCGACGTCTCGGGCCCGAGCCATCCGCGATAGGCGGGATATCCGAGTACGGCGCTGACGACGCCAGCGGCGAGCAGTGCTCTGAGATTGGCCTGTGCATATGGGCGGCTGGGACGGGCGTAGGCGAGGCGCCCAGGATACGGGACCCGCGGCAGCGCGTCCGTGGCCTGATCGGTCAGGCGGCGCAGGTGACGCACCGTTTCCTCGTATGCTCGCTCATCCTTCATCATGCCCTCCGGCCACGGCGGGAGTCTCGTTGGAAGGAATGGACTCGGTCCTCGCCGCTGGCGCCCGCCGGCGAGATGCCCGCAGCCTGCCGGACACGCTCGATGGCCTCTCGGCAGATGTGGCGAACCCGTCCGGCCGAGACGCCTACCCGCGGGGCAGCTTCGCGGCTGGTCAGCCCTTGGACGTGGACGAGTGCGAGGGTGAGTCGCTGTTGTTCGCTGAGTGACCTCAGTAGTGAGCCGAGGGAGATCAGCGCGTCAGCATGTCCATGTGGCGCGCGCGGCTCGGGGAACGGCCTCTCTCCTCGGGGAGTATCGAGCTGGTCCGTTCGGAAGGCAATCCGTTGCCGTTGACGGAGGTAATCGTTGATCCGGTTGTGCATGGTGCGACCCGCCCAGGAACGATAGAGTCCGCGCTCGGGATTGAAGCTGGCGAGCGCACGGAAGCAGGACAACAGTGCATCCTGGACGAGGTCACAGACGTCGTCGGGGCGTACCCCGCGATACAGAGCGATGGCTTGGAAGAGCTGCTCCGTGCTCCTCCAGAGTTCTCGGTGAGTGTCATCGCTCCCTTCCTGGGCCTCCAAGGCCAGCTCCTCGAGACGCTGCAAGCGGTCGCCATCCATGGTTTAGCGCTCCTCCCGCTATCAAGTACGATCGGCTGGACCGAAGTGCGCGCCACGAAGGTCGAGCGAGTTGCCGACGGTCGCTAGGATACCATCCGGGCCGGTGGGGCCATGAGGGGGGGAGGATGACGAGGTACGTGGTCGCTCTGGTCGCTCTTTCGACTTTGTGTCTCGACTGGAGCCGAGCCCCCATGGCCTCGGGTCTCGCTGCCGGCCTCGAGCGCGCTCGGGAGGCGCTCGACGCAGGTCAGAGAGAGCAGGCCCTCGTCTTGACTCGCGAGGTCGTCGCGGCTGTCGAGGGTTCGGGGGGCAACCATCTCGGGACTCTCGCTCACGCCCTGGACCTCCAGGTCGAGGCCTTGCTGTACCTCGGACGGGCCCATGAGAGCTCCACGCGCGAGCTAGCCGAGCGGGCCGTCGAGGTGAACGAGGCCGTGCACGGTTCCGGGGCGCCTGCGCTGGCGACCAGTCTGTCTCAGCTCGGTTCAGTGCTGGAGCAGCACCAGGCGATGCACGCGGCGCGCGCTGCGTACGAACGAGCGCTCGCCGTCGCATCGGCCGACGCCGAGGAGCGGCCGACGTACCTGGCGAATCTCGTCGTCTTCCTGCTGAATCGATTCGACGAGTCTGCGGTCGTGCGCGCCCGTGAGCTCGAACTCCTCGCTCGACGTCGAGGTGACGATGCTCATCTGGTCCGAGCGCTCTCGTATCAGGCTGAGGCACTCGAGGTTGGAGGCGACCTCAGCGGGGCTACGCGGTTGTACGAGCTAGCGGCCGCGACCGCAGCGGAACGCCTCGGAGACATGGCAGCGCGCACGATCCGGAGCCGTCGTGTCCTGGCTCGACACTATCAGCAGATCGCCCGCTACGAATCGGCCTTGACGCTGTACGAGCGTATGCTCGCCCCCATGAGCGAGGACGAACAGCGGGGTCGCGCGAGCTTGTTTGCCGCTCTCCACCACGACCTGGGCGCGCTGCTGATACGGATGGAGTCCTACGAAGATGCCGAGCGGAGCCTGAAGCTGGCAGTCGAGGTACGTCTCGAGGGACGAAGTCGACGTAACTTGATTCGTTCTACGAAGCTCCTCGCGCACGTGCTACATGAGCTCGGAAAGGAAACCGAGGCACGGATTGCGTACGCGGACGCCGTCGAACAAGCGCGCGCAGCAGGATTGGCGACGGAGCTGGCATCGGTGCTGAGCGGCTTCGGCGTCGCGGCGACCGAATGGGGAGCCGAGGAGCTGGCGAGGTCAACCCTCGATGAGGCGCTCGCCCTCCGCAGACAGCACCTGGGCGAGGCCCACCCGGCCGTCGCACGCACACTCAACAACCTCGGATACCTTCACCTGGTCCAGGGGCGGACGGGTGAGGCGCGAGCTCGCCTTCGGGATGCTCTCGTCCTGTTGGAGCGCTCTCTTCCTGCAAGCCACCCGGAGGTGACCCGCGTTCGTAATAACTATGCACGCGCGATGTTCGCTTCGGCCGACTACGAGGCGGCGCTCGAGCTCAACCTCGCTGCCGTTCGCGACGAAGAGGCCGGGTTGCGGCTGCGTGCCCGCTCTCTGCCGGCGCGGGCGATTGCCAATCTCGACGCTAACCTCGTACGGTTCCGGGACACGACATGCACGGTGGCTGCTGCTACCGGTAGTCCGGAGCATGCGTTTGCGGCGTTGGATTCGATCGTTCGTACTCGGGCGGTCCTTCTGGACACATTGGCTCTTCGTCACCGGACGTTCGAGAGCACGGGGACCCCGGAGCTTCAGTCGGCGCTCGACCGGGTCCGTGACGCTACGAAGCGCTATGCGGACGGTTTCGTCGCCCTCGCGGCGCTCCAGGGACTTCGGTTAGAGGCGGAAGCCGGTACGAGCCTCAGGGAGACCAACGCTCGCCTCGAGAGGGCTCGCCTCGCCAAGGAGGAGGCGGAGCGCACCTTGCTGGAGGTCGGGGGAGACGTTTTCGGCGTGGGCGGAACGCCTGTCGGGTGGGCGGATGTCGCGGCGGCGTTACCTAGTCGAAGCGCACTCGTCGCGTATGTACACTACGTCCCCTGGGAGCCAGGGCCTAGGACCGAGTCTCGAGGCGCGCGCGCTAGGTACGCCGCAGTAGTCGTCGATGAGCCCGGCGGCACGCCGCTGTTCGTCGACTTGGGACCGGCAGTGGACATCGCGCAGGCGGTCGAACGGTGGCGCGCGAAGCTGGAAGCTTGCTCGTTCGAGGAGTGTGGCGTCGACCTGGAGATCGGCAGCCGTCGGGCTGGCGCCGCTCTACGCGAGCTGGTCTGGGATCCCGTCGTCCCGGCACTGAGCCACGACGGGCTCGTGTTCATCGTACCCGACGGAATGTTGAACCACGTCGCATTCGGCGTCTTGCCTTCGGGGACGGACCGCTACGTCCAGGACGACGGCCGTGTCCTTCACTACCTTTCGGCAGAGCGCGACATCGTCCGGCTCGGGCCCGAGCCACGTCCGCCGCGCTCGTTGTTCGCGCTGGGAGCCATCGACTACGGCCGGCTTCATACGGCGCCGGGAGGCCCGAACGAAGCTCCGAAACGTGACGACGGCGGGCCGCACTGCGGTCCTCCCTGGACTCGGCGCGGATGGATGCCGCTACGCGCTAGCGATGACGAGATCGCTGCCATCGTCGACAGTTGGGCGGACCCCTACGAGGCCGATCCGGAAGGGCTGCTCGGCGACCGTCGTGGAGTTCGAGTCAGCAGTCGCACGGTCACCGGAGGGTGGGCAAGCGAGTCTGAGTTCAAGCGGATTGCCCCGGAGTCGGAGGCGATCCACATTGCCACCCACGGCTACGTCTGGGACCCGCAATGCCCGTGGCCACCGGAGGGCTCGGGCGAGACAGGCTCCTATCGTGATTCGCCTCCTGGCATGTTGCTGCGTTCCGGACTGGTGCTCGCCGGAGCCAACGAGCTCCTACGGACACCTGACGCGGAAGAGGACGGTATCCTGACTGCAGAGGAGATCGCGGCGCTCGACCTGACGTCCGTACGCTGGGCCGTGCTGTCTGGCTGTGATACCGGGCTCGGTGGTACGGGCGCCGGCGAGGGAATTCTGGGCCTTCGGCGGGCCTTCGAGATCGCCGGTGCCGGGACGTTGATTCAGAGCGTCTGGAAGGTGAGCGACGTGGTCACCGCGAGCTGGATGCGAGAGCTCTACGCGAATCGAATTCTCCACGGCATGAGCACGGCGGCCGCAGTGCACCATGCCAACCGTACTCTACTCGAACGTCGCCGCGCCGCCGGAGGTAGCACGCACCCGTTCCATTGGTCGGGTTTTGTCGCGTCGGGCGACTGGCGCTAGCGGAGAGGACCAAGTCGCTCGTGCGGCATTCGGTGGGCCTCGGGAGCGGAGAGTGCCACGAAGAGGGAACCGAGCCGGGAGGGGCTTCCGGGGAGATCTCCAAGACTACGGGAAGACTCCCGCGCTCCTAGGAGCGAATTGACTACAGGGTAGTTCCATCGGCTTCGAGTGGGCCGAGGCTCGTCCCCGTTCCTGCGCCGCATGTTCGTTCATTGCGCAATGGAGCTCGCCCCGGTCGGTCTTCCGTACTCGAGAGGCATTCAGCACAGGTCTGGCTCTCGCCGCCGCTCTCCGACGGCGGGCTCCGATCGGGTCCGTCTCTGTGACCTCGCACTTTCGATGCATCCCTGGTCATGTCCATGGCCACGAGGGCCCGTCCGAGTTCGTGGTTTTCGGCTAAAGACTAAATTTTTAGTTGACAGTAACTATAAAATTAGTTAACTTGGTTTCGGAGGGTTCGACCATGGGACGTCCGCCACGGAAACGTCGTCCGAAACTGCTGACGGAAGTCGAGCTGGAGCTGATGTCGGCGCTCTGGGAGATCGGGGAAGGGACGGTGCGCGAGGTGATGGCGCAGCTGTCGCGTCGGCGCGAGCTCGCCTATACGTCGGTGTCGACCGTGCTCCGAGTCCTGGAGCAGAAGAAGCTGGTCAAGGCGCGCAAGGACGGCCGGGTCCATCGCTACCGCCCGGCGTTCGACAAGGCCGAGTACGAGCGACGCAGCGTTCGCAATCTGGTCGAGACCGTCTTCGACGGCACGCCGTCGTCGCTCGTCATCCGGCTGCTCGACGACGAGGACCTGACCGTCGAGGAGCTCGATCGGATCCGACGCCGCCTCGAGGAGAGGAAGCGATGACCGGCGCGCTCGTCGGGCCGCTGCTCCTCTACCTGGAGCTGAGCGTGTTGCTCGCGGTCGCCTACGGGGTGTTCCGCTCGGCGCGTTGGCTGGCGACGTTCGCGCGTGTGCGGCTCGATTGGTCGAGCACCCGCCGAGTGGCCCGTACGGTGCTGGTCGCCGCGGCGCTCGCGCCCGTCGTCTCGCATCTGGTGGTGTCGTTACCCGCCGTCCTGCCGACGTCCGGGGCTCCGTCGGAAGAGCTCGTGGCGGGCTTCCGTCCGGGGCCGGAGCTCACCGGTGTCGATGGACTCGTCGCGACGCTCCTGCCGCCTCGGGTCGGGGCACACGGCTGGCTGACTCCGTCGAGGACCCGTACGGCCGTCGCGATCGCCGCCGTGTCGCTGGTCGTCGGTGTCCTGCTCGCGTCCGTCGTCACCGCGGTCCGAGTGGTCCAGCTCCGACGTCTGGTCCGGGCGGCGGTGCCGTACCGTCGCCACGGTCGGCTCCGGATCGTGGTGTCGGATCGAACGTCGACGCCGTTTTCCACGGCACTCGGCGGGGCGGCTCACGTGGTCCTGCCCGTCGAGCTGCTGCGCTACCCGGACGAGCTCCGGCTCGTTCTGCAGCACGAGCTTCAGCACCACCGCAGCGGGGACCCGAGCTGGGCGATCGCGCTCGAACTCGGGCGACTGCTGTTCTTCTGGCACCCCGCCGCTCACCTGTGGCTCCGGGACCTGACGGAGCTCCAGGAGCTGGCCTGTGACGAGGCGCTGGTGCGCCGCGGCGCGCCGGTTCGAGCGTACGCGTCGTGTCTCGTTCGCGTCGCCGCGATGGCCGTTCACCGACGGACGGTCGCTTCGGCCGCCATGGCCACGGCCGGCGACGGTGGCTCCCGACTGGAACGGAGGATCGACATGCTCTTCGACCACGAATCGACCCCGGCTACGCGACGCGCTCGAACCGCCGCGAGCGCCGTGAGCGCCGCCGCCGTCACCGGAGCGGCGCTGCTGGCCGCCATCTCCTGGCCCCGAGCCTCCGAGCTGCCCCACTTCGAGGACGAGCCGGAGGTCGTCGCCGCCGTGCGGACAGCGGCCCTGGCCCACGATGTCACGATGGGGGCTGCGGTCGCGAACGACGGTCTCGATCAGGCGGCCGTCGAGCTCAGCGGCACTCTCGATGCCCTGCGGGAGCTTCTCGGGGCCCTCCGCGTCGAGTCCGAGGTCGAGGTCCGCCGGATGCAGTTGGAGGAGAGCGACCTCGCCGCGGCCGCGGCGACCGTGCACGCCACCCTGGTCGTGGGACGCGCTCGTGGTGACCGGGTCCGTTCGGAGGCCGTGGTCGATCGGGCCATGGAGATGTTCGATGGCGACCGGGTCTCGAAGCTCGAAGTCGTCCTCGACCCGAACTTCGACGAGGCGACGATCTTCTACCGCGGAGCGGACGACGCCTGTGCCACCGATCTGCCGTGTCCGGACGCTCCCACGACCCTGCCCGCGCCGGGTCCGTTGCAGCTCGCGATCCGCCGCGACGCTCCCGACCTCGAGTTCGAGCATCGCGACGGCACGGGAGTGAGCCTGTCGGATCTGGAGGGCAAGGTCGTCCTGCTCGATTTCTGGGCTTCCTGGTGTCCGCCGTGCGCCGACGAGCTGCCGCAGCTGAAGTCCCTCGACCTCGAGTTCGGCGGACCGGACTTCGAGGTGCTCGGCGTGTCGCTGAGCCGCAGCGCCGAGGCGGCCGCGGCGTTCGTCGAGCTGCACGACGTGCCGTGGGCTCAGCTCCACCTGGACGACGGCTTCGCGAGCCCGGCGGTGGAGGCGTTCGACGTCCGGGCGATCCCGAGCCACGTCCTGGTCGACCGCCGGGGCCAGTTCGTCCACGTCCCGCTCGGCGACCCCGCGCGCCTCACCGCGGCCGTCCGCTCCCTCCTGACCGAAGACTGAGCGCGGCTGCGTGCGCGAAGGGGCCGCCTCGCTCCGGCCCCTCCGTGCCGGCCGGCGACGGGGACGAGCCTGGCGTCGTCAGTCGGGAATGCAGCGTCGTCCACAGGCGCACGGCACGACGGTCGATGCGGTGAGCCGGTCGATCCCCGGCTCGATCGTCTCGATCTCCATGGTCGTCCGAATCGTCCCGGGCCCTTCCTCGTTCGAGAAGTGGTAGAAGACCCGGACGGCGTCCTGGTTGTCCATCGTGCCGTCGCCGCACGTCCGGCCGCACACGAGATCTCGGGAGCCGAGCCCGAGCACCGTGCCGATCGGCCCGCCGGGCTCCGTCGGGTTCTCGAACGCGACGCTCAGCGGCTCGGCGAACAGCGCCGCCTCGACGAAGAAGAGCCTCGCGTTCACCGTCATCCCGAGCGGAAGCCCTCCCGGAATCCCGGTGCCGGCGATCGACTCCTCCAGGGTGCCCCCGGCTGCCTCGACCGCGAATTCGAGGGATTCGAGAGAGCCGTAGACGACGATCGCTTCCTCCAGGACGTGGAAGGGGACGTCGACCAGAAACAGCGTCACCGACGGTATCCCCGGCTCCGGGCTGAACTGGAAGATGCTCTCGATCCCGAACTCTCCCAGGGAGGCGGAACACAGCTCCTCTGCCGGTCCCCGGGCGAAGAACTCGTCGACGTTCAGGGGTTCGACCCGGGTCCATTCGCCGGCGTCGTTGCGAGTTCCCTGGACGCGGGCGAAGAACGAGCAGGTCGTCCGGGCGCCGACGTCGCTCGCCAGCAGGGCGAGTGCGAGGGCGACCGTCCGGAGTTCGAGGCGTCTACGGGCAGTGACCACGGGTAGCTCCTTCCCGGCGCGCCTCGCGCTCGTCGCGAGCCCGGCCTCGACGCGCCTTCCCCTTCATCATTCGGAAAGGGACGGCGTGAGGCGTCATGCCGGAGCCGTGGGCGTGGAGACCACCGGCTCCCCGCCGCGGACACGGCGGGTCGTCCGGCCGCGTCCGCTGGACTATGATCCTCGTACGTACGGGTTTGCGGGGTCCTGTCTGCTCAGGAGGAGAACATGAGGCGATTCGGTTCGGTCGTCGTGCTCGCCGTGTTGTCGTGGAGCTGTTTCGACGCCGAGGCGCAGACGGACGCCGATCGCGCGGCCGTCGAGCGCGCGGTGCTCGACTACGTCGAGGGGATCTACGAGCTCAAGCCTGAGCTCATCGAGCGCAGCGTCCACCCGGAGATGAAGAAGTTCGGTTTCGCCCGTCGCTCTCCGGAGGACGACTGGCGCGTCATCCCGATGACCTACGAGCAGCTCGTGAAGCTGGCAGCGAACTACTACGCCGAGGACGGTGGCGCTCCGGAGGGCGCGCCGAAGAAGGTCGAGGTCCTCGACCTTCTGAACCAGACCGCGAGCGCGAAGCTGACGGCGGACTGGGGGGTCGACTACTTCCACCTGGCCAGGTACGAAGGGCGATGGAAGATCGTCCACGTGCTGTGGCAGAGCCTCGACGATTGAGTCGCGGCGACGGGCCCGTGCGCCCGTCGCCTCAATCCGCCGTCGGCACGCCCGGAAGCTCGCACGACGCGTTCAGCTCGATCCGGGCGCTGACCGCCCGGTTCTGATGGGCGCCCGCGCACCAGCTCGGCATCACCATGGAGTACAGGCCGCTGCCGCCGGCCACGAGCACCAGGACGTCGTCGGGCTCCGCGAAGACGGGGTAGGTGGGCGCCCCCCGATCCAGGCGCGCCGCGAACATCGGGGCGTGAATCCGCAGGCCGTCCAGCGGCAGGTGCGTCAGCTCCCAGATGCGGCGGGTCACCGACTCCCGGTTCATGCCGGCGGCGGCGAGCAGCTGCGCGTGGTCCGGGTTCAGCACCACGACCGCGCTCCCTCCGGTGAGCACGGCGTTGTTGGTGGCGACGTTGGCCAGGCCGACGGACAGTACCCGGAGGAGCTTGTCGGCGTTGTCCGGGTCGTCGGCGTCCCCGCTGAAGATGGCCGAGTGCGGCGCCTCGACGCCGATCACCGTCACCGCGCTGTCGTCTGCGCCGAAGCCCCGGGCCACGTGCAGGGGAGTGAAAGGCGAGTGCTCCTCGTCCTCGGCGAGGCAGTAGGTGAACTTGCCCGGATGCCCGAGGAGCGCCATGTCCGAGGTGCCGGGGCGGGCACCGCCGATGTTGAGCATGCACAGTCGCAGCGCCCGGCCGATGCTCGCGTTGGCCCGGTGCCCCGGCCCCAGCGCGCCGAACCCTGCGGCGATGCCGCCACACGCCTTCCGGGCCGGGCCGTTGACGATGACGAGCGGCGCCGTGCAGTGGGTCGTCGCCTGCATCTCGGTCAGGTCGAGCTCCGGCTCCAGCACGGCCCGGACGGCGGCCATCACGACCGGCACGTGGTCGATCGTGCATCCGGCCATGACCGCGGCGGTCGCGACCTTCTCCACCGTCGCGACGCCCATGGCTGGGCCCATGTGGCCCAGCACCATGTCGGCGTCCTCGCCGGTGGCGAGCACCATCCGCTCCACCCGCTCGGGCGTCGGGATCACGACCGGCAGGCCGTCGGTGCAGCCCAGCTCGTGCAATCGCTCCAGAGCCGTCGCCTCGTCGGCGGCGTGAAGCCGGTCGCTCATGCGTCGTTTCCTCCGCCCGTTCCGGCGAGCCGGCCGATGACCTCGTCGGCGATCCGGTCGGCCACGCGCCGCAGGTTGTGGCGGCCGGTCCCGGCCACCGGGTGGGGCAGGCGTACGCGGGGAGCATCGGGCATCCCGAGCGAGCGTGCGACGAACTCGCCCTGAGGCCAGAAGTCTTCGGTCACGAGAGCCACGGCGGGAACGTTCGAGCGAGCCATACTGATGCCGTCACGCACGGTGCCGGTGGTACAGCTCCCTCAGTGACCGTAGGCCGCGATGGCGACCTGACAGTGAGCCCGGATCTCGTCGAGGATCGGCTGCGGAGCGGGAACGGTCGCGTCGACCTTGTTCCAGCTCCGGACCTCGAGCCTCGGTAGACGCGCGCGCAGCGCTTCACCGAGGGCGTCCAGGAAGCTTTCGGAGTCAGGAAACCCGTTGGCCAGCAACCCGACGGTCGTGCCGTCACCGTCGTTCGCGGTGAGGTCGTGCGAGAGCTCGTACGGCTCCGTCGCCACGGCCGATTCACCCCTGGGGTCGTGAAACTCGATCATCGTGAGTCACCTCTTGGTGAATGCGTCTCTGGCCACCCGAACGCGGCCCTTCACCCAGACCCTAGAATACTGCTCGTCGTTTGCGGGCGCACTCGGTTCCGTGGCTCGGACCGGTGATGTCCTCGCGGGTGGGGGGCGCCCTGCGGTGATTCCGGGATCGGGTCGAGCCCCGCGGTGTCGGCGTCTCACTCGTCAGGAACGTCTAGACGAGGCGTCCAATCGCCGGCGCCGAGATATCCCTGCACCAACGCGCTCAGCCCGACTCCGTAGACCTGCCGCGCGGCGGCCTCACCGGCGTCTCGCGCTTCGGCCTCCTGCACGAAGGAAACGAGCTTCTCGTAGTCGTCCTGGAGTGAGCGCACGCCGAGGCGGGCGAGCTCGTAGCTGAGGGCCTGCAACTCGTCGGGACGCGAGAAGGACTCGCCGCTCCAGAACCCCTGGATGGACTCGGTCGTCCAGTGGTCCGGGGCCGTCGCTCGTTCGGCTGGCACCAGAGCGAGCGTTCCGCACAGCTCGTTCTCGATCGTGACGGCCAATCCCTCGTCGACCCATTTCGGAATATCCTGGTGCCGGAGGCAAGCGTGAGTCAGCTCGTGGGCGAGGGTCCGTTCGGCGCCATCCGGGTCGACGTAAGGGATCGAGATGTGGGGGTAGCCGTCGTCGATGAAGACGCCTCCACTGAATCCGAACTCGCCCTCGGCCGGATAGAAGTAGGAGATGTACCGATAGTAGTCTCCGTGGTCGTCGAACAGCAGGACGACGTGCTTGCCGACCGGATCGTCCGCGGCGATTCCCGGCAGCATGTCGAGGATGGCTCGGCGTGAGGCCTCGGCGAAACGGACGAGGCGGGAGAGCTCGTCCACGTCGAGAGCTGCGAGGACGAAGAACCTCTCGGACTCGGCCGCCTCGTAGGAAGAGGGGAGCCGCCCTGCGATCCCCTCGAGCCACTCGAATACCGCGGAATCCCAGGCCTGCGCCCGTTTCCCTTCCGCAAGGCCGCCGATCCGTTCGGCTATGGACGACCAGTCGGGGCGGGGAAATCCTTCGATCACGGGTATCGAGGACGAATCGGAAGGTGCGGTCATACCATCCTCCGTGGGGATCGACGTCGGCCAGCGTGACGCTCGACGGCTTACCGGGAGCCGGGCCAGATTCGAGGCGCCGACGACGGCCTCTTCGGCCGCCGTCCTTCCGGGACGGACCGGGGGCGCAGACGTCTCGTCGTCGGACGATGCGAGGCACCTGCTGGCCTGGTTCTACGAATCCAGTCTCCTCGAGAATCCGTGAGGTGGGCGCCGAGGCGATCGTCGATAGGGTAGCTTCGGTCTCGGTTCGGTGAGGCTCGACCCGACGGAGCCCGTGTCGTCGAGGACACGGTAGCCCGCCCTTTTTCGATCCGACGGCGCTCGCGGGAGCGACCTGCCGTGCGCGGTCGACCCGACTCTACGGATCGATGATGCCGCCGCAGACCGCCGTCGAGCGGACCGAATCGACTCCGTCGACGCCGCGTGAGGCCGCCGCCTGGGAGCACAGCTCGAAGCCGTCGGGCACGTTGGGGACCGGCACGGTGATCGTGGCGACCCCGTCGGCGTCGGCGATCGGACGGCCGGTCACCTTGACACCCCGCTCCAGATCGAGACAGAAACCGGGCACGGTCCGCGGACACGGCCCGTCGTCTCGGATGGCGTCGGGCGTGCGGAAGATCGTCACCTCCTCGCCCGGCTCCAGCCCTCGCACGGAGATCCGTCCTTCGTCACCGGTGACCAGCGGCGAGACCTGCAGCTCCAGCTCGGCGTCCGGGCCCGATCACACCCAGGTGTCGTCGAGGAGGTCGAGCGGTGTTGTACTCACCCCCGTAGAGAACGCTGACCCGCCGTACGGTGTCGAAGGCCATGGCCGAGGACCGCGCCCGCGGCCCGCCGAGATCGGACGCCCGGCCGCCGTACTCCCAGCTCTGCGGGTTGTAGGTCTCCCACAGCTCGTCGTGCGCGCTGGGCGCGAAGCCTCCGAAGAGCACGACCCGCTGGCGCAGGGCGTCGTAGGTGATCGCGGCGCTCTGCACGCGCCTCGGGCCGCTGCTGCGCCGCTCCCACCGAACGCCGTCGTACTCGTAGCCGTCGCCGAGCTGGGTGAAGCCTCCCGTTCCACCGAACAGCACCGTGACGCCGCGCCGATCGTCGTAGGCCATGACGTGCGACCAACGTGCCGACACCCCGCCGGTTCCATGGAGGGCCCAGCTCGTACCGTCCCATTCCCAGGTGTCCTGCGGGATGCCGGTGAGGTCCATGCCTCCGAACAGGACGGTCACCTCGCGCCGGCGGTCGTATGCCATGGCGTGGTGCCCGCGTGGCGTCGGGCCCTCGGTCGAGCGGAGAGTCCAGCTCGTACCGTCCCACTCCCAGGTATCCCCGTAGGTGACGTCGGACGTGAAACCTCCGAACAGCACGACCACCTCACGCGCCGCGTTCTCATGACCTCCACGGCCCCCCGGCCCCATTGTACGGTAGGAGAGCGCGGACGAGGTATCGGAGGCCTCCTTCTGCGCGGGCCAGTCGGGGGCCTCGGCCGCCCGGCCCGCGCGGACTCTCCACGGTTCACCCCGTTCGTCCGCCGCGGGCGGGAGGGCATCGATGCCCGGAGGAGTGGGACGGCTAGCGAGACAGCTCCGGCTCCAGGACGGGTGGCGGGAAACCGGCCGCCACGCAGCGGCTCAGCAGCACCGAGACGTTGTCGCTGAAGAAGTTCGCGGTCACCAGATCGGGATGGCCGTCACCGTCGAGGTCGCCGATCGCGACCGCCTCCGGCGAGCTGCCGGTGCGGTACGACACGCTGGGCGAGAAGGCCCCGTCGCCGTCGTTCAGAAGGACCGACAGGTCGTCGTCTCCGCCGTTGGCGACCACGAGGTCGAGATCGCGGTCACCGTCGAGGTCGCCCAACGTCACCGAATTCGCGAACAGTCCGGCGTCGTAGCGGAGCTCGCTCGCGAAGGTGCCGTCGCCCTCGTTGAGCAATACCGACGCGCTGCCGACGCCCCGGTTGGCGAGCGCCAGGTCGAGGTCTCCGTCGCCGTCGAGGTCGCCCATGGTCACCGAGTTGGGCGAGCTGCCGGTACCGTAGTGGACGGCCGGAGCGAAGGTGCCGTCGCCCTCGTTGACCAGGATTGCGACGTCGTTCTCCAGGAAGTTGGCGACGGCCAGGTCGAGGTCGAAGTCACCGTCGAGATCCCCCATCGCGACCGACTCCAGGCGGAAGCCGGCCTCGTAGCGGACCTCCGGGCCGAAGGTCCCGTCGCCGTCGTTGAGGAGGACGGAGACGTCGTCGCCGAGCAGGTTGCCGTTCGAGGTCGCGAGGTCGAGGTCGCCGTCGCGGTCGAGGTCACCGATCGCGACCGAGCTCGGGCCGTCGCCCGCACCGAAGAATCCGAGCAGCTCGAAGGTCCCGTCTCCCCGGTTGCGCAGGATGGAGACTCCGTTCTGGCGTCGATTGGCGACGGCGAGGTCGAGGTCACCATCACGGTCGAGGTCGCCGGCCGCAACCGACGTCGGCTGGTCGTCGACTCCGTAGCTCACCTCGGCTGCGAAGGTGCCGTCGCCCGTGTTCAGCAGGATCGAGACCGTGTCGCTCCGCTCGTTGGCGACGGCGAGATCGAGGTCGCCGTCGCGGTCCAGGTCGCCGAGCTCGACCGACGCCGGCTCGGCGCCGACGGGATGGAGGAGACTCGATCGGAGACGGCCGTCCCCGAGGCCGAGCAGGAGCGCGACGCCGCCGTCGAAGTCGGCGACGGCGAGATCGAGGTCGCCGTCGGCGTCCAGGTCGCCGACGGCGAGGGACTCGACGGCGCCGGCCGCGTAGAGGACCTGGGGGGCGAAGACGCCGTCGCCGTCGTTGACGAGGACCGAAACGCCGAAGCTGCCGACACTACCGACCGCGAGGTCGAGGTCGGCGTCCCCGTCGACGTCGAGGGCCAGGACGGCCTGGGGGTCGTCCCCGACATCGTGTCGAGTCTGAGTGAACGTCCCATCGGTCTCGTTGACGAGGACCGCCAGCTCCGCGTCGGTCCGGAGGGTCACGGCCAGGTCGGGGGCGCCGTCTCCATCGAGGTCGGCCGCAGCCACGGCGGTCGGCCCGTCCCCGACGACGAGGCGCACGTCGGGCCGGAAGGACCCGTCTCCGCGGTTGAGCAGCAGCGAGACGTCGTCGCCGAAGCCGTTCGCGACGACCAGGTCCAGCCCCCGGACTCCGTCGAGATCGGCCAGGGCGACCGATTCCGGTCCGTCGCCGACGGCGTGGCGCACGTCGGCGGCGAAGGTGCCGTCGCCCACGTTGAGGAGTACCGAGACGTCGCCGTCGAGGCTGTTGGTCACGACCAGATCGGGGTGACCGTCGTCGTCCAGGTCGCCGATGGCGAGCGAGGTCGGCGTGTCGCCGACGGGGTAGCTCACTCCGGGAGCGAAGGTTCCATCGCCCTCGTTGACCAGCACGATGACGTCGTCACCGAAGTAGTGGACGACCGCGAGATCGAGGTCGCCATCGGCGTCCAGGTCGTCGGCCGCCACGGCCCGAGGTCGGTCGCCGACCGGTAGGCGGACGTCGGCTCCGAAACTTCCGTCGCCGGCGTTGAGCAGAACGGAGAGGTCACTCTCGAAGAAGTTGGCGACGACGAGATCGAGATCGCCATCGTGATCGAGGTCGCCGGTGACGACCGAGATCGGTCCGTTTCCTGCGTCGAAGACGGGTGCCGAAGGATACGACGGGCCGGTGCAGGGACCGGTCGTCGTACGGGCGTCGACGGGGGCCAGAGTGGCGGCGAAGAGCCACGCCACGGCTATCGTTCCTCGTTGCTGCATCCGCTTGCCTCCCCAGGGATACGGCCTCGCGGCCGATGATGACGTCGCGGCGCTCCCTCCCGCCGGCAGGCGATCGAGCGGACGTGCGACGTCGTCCGGTCGGATCGTCGGCGGGACCTCACTCGGTCGGGCCGTCGCGTCTCCGCTCTACCGGAGGCGGCTCGGTCCCGGTGCCGGAGTGGACGATCGGTGTGACAGTCGACGAGGAGCCGGGGGAACAGGTCGAGTCGACGAGTCGACCTGGAGGTGGGTGTAGAATGAGCCGAGGGGCGGCAGGACGAGCGATGCGGAGGGCACCTGCGCGTCGCGGGAGGTGGCCGTGAGCCCCATAGCCGAGCGTTCGGCCGTCGTCGGATGGCTGCTGTCGACAATCGCCCCGTGTGTCTGGGCCGCCACGGGGCCCTGGGCTCCGTTGCGGGTGCCCGGTCCATACCTGCGCAGCGACCATCACGTCGTCTACGACACGGCGAGGGAGGTGGTCGTTCTGTTCGGTGGGCGACTCGGGGACGAGTCTCTCGGTGACACTCTGGAGTGGTGCGGCCGGCACTGGAGGGTCGCCAGCCGGGTCGGGCCACCGGCGCGAGCCGGCCATGCGATGGCGTACGATCGACGTCGTGGTGTCACGGTGCTGTTCGGCGGCGAGGACGCCGGTGCCGGCCGGCTGTTCGGCGATACCTGGCTATGGGACGGACTGGAGTGGCGCCGAGGACCTTTCGACGGGCCCGGCGCGCGGCGCGACCACGGCATGGCGTACGACGTCGAGCGCGAGGTGGTCGTGTTGGTGGGCGGGACCACCGGATTCGAGGAACACGACGACACGTGGGAATGGGACGGCAGCGGCTGGACGAGGGTCGACGTCGGTGGAGTCCCACCGAGCAGCAGCTTCGCCATCGCCTACCACGAGAGGCTCGCCCGGACCGCGGTGGTCGGGGGAACCGGCGAAGCCGGTGCCTCGATGCGCGTGTGGGACGGGACTCGCTGGAGTCGTTCGGTGGAGGACGGGCTCGAGCGCACCGAGCTGGCGATGGTCTACGACTCGCGGCGTCGTGCTCTGGTCGCCTGGGGCGGCCTCTCCGACGCCGCCTCGAATCCGACCTGGGAATGGCATTCGCCCGAGGACGGTTGGGTGCAGGTGGCCGACGATCTGAAAGCGCCGCACCGAGACCCTGCGCTCGTTTACGACCGTCGACGGGCGACCACGATCCTCGTCGGCGGCGGCCGGGATTCGTCTCGAGACGAGTCGACGATGTGGATCCTGCACGGCGTCTCCGTCGACGTCCCGCACCCGCTCCGCTGTATCGCGACGGGGGCGAGCCTGGAGCTCGGTCTCGAGGTCACGAACGGTTGGAGCGTGCCGCGCGAGCTGCACGAGATCGGGTACCGGCTCGGCCGCCGGGACCAGCTCGGAGAGCACCTGTTCTGGAGCGGTGACGCCTCGCTACCCGGAGAGTCGACCTCCCGGTTACTGCTCCAGTCGCCGACTCCGTCCGACGCCGTCCTCGGCACCTACCTCATGGAGGTTTTCGTCAGAGGATCGGGTTTCGAGCTCGCCAGTATCGACTTCTTCGTTCCGGTCCTGGAGGTGTGCCCGTGAGCAGACGCGTCTCCGGACTCCTGCTGGCTGCCGCCGGAGTAGTGCTCGACGGGGCCCAGGCACAGGTCGCGATCCGCAGTTGGGAAGGTTCCGTTTCCGGCGGTCAGCTCGGCCGCTCGCTCGCGGGGCTCGGCGACTCGAACGACGACGGCGTGCCCGATTTCGTCTTTGCCGAGCAGGGTGGAGTCGGGGCGTACTCCGGGGTCGACGGCATGCTCCTGTGGCGCGTCGACCGGGGGCGAGTCGTCGCCTCGGTCGGCGACCTCGACGGTGACGGGCGCGGGGACGTCGCCGTCAGCACGACGCAGAAGGTGATGGTGCTGTCCGGTGTCGACGGTACGAGCCTCGGCGTCTGGCGCGGTGGCCGCCCGGAGGACGAGTTCGGCGCCGCGATCGACGGGATCGGCGACATCGATGGAGACGGCATCGGAGACGTGCTCATCGGAGCTCCCGGCGTCGGCGATGGCGGCCGGGCATTCGCTTATTCCGGCGCCGACGGCGGGCGACTCGCGAGCTGGCAGGACACCTCTGTCCGCAGCGGCTTCGGTGGCGCTGTCGCCGGGCTGGGAGATTGGGATGGCGATGGGGTCCCCGATATCGCCATCGGCGCCGGCGAGGCCGATCGAGTCGAGGTCTATTCCGGTTCGACGGGAGCACTCATCGTGTCGCCCGACGGCGCCAACGGCTCCGATTTCGGGGCTGCGGTGGCCGGTGCTGGCGACGTCGACGGCGACGGGCTGATGGACATGATCG
Source organism: Alatinidae sp. Z8VKAUB7J3 (assembly GCA_010016025.2). NCBI lineage: Eukaryota > Metazoa > Cnidaria > Cubozoa > Carybdeida > Alatinidae > Alatinidae sp. Z8VKAUB7J3. The sequence continues at coordinate 29,580 of JAAAKM020000001.1, read as the reverse complement.
TCGGTCGTACCGCGAGTTCGTGCGGAGACGGACGCGACTGCGGTGCCGCCGAAGTCCGGATCGGTCCGAGCGCCGTCGAGATCGCGCGTTTCAACGGCGACACGGCCGACGGCCTGTTCGGCCTGTCCGTGGCCGGCGTCGGTGACCTCGATGGCGACGGGCTCGACGACGTCGCCGCCGGCGGGTTGAACGGCGCGGTCGCCTATTCTCCGGACCGAGAGCGTGAGCTGTGGCGCGTCGAAGCCGGCTGGGCCGTGGCCGCGGCGGGCGACGTCGACGGCGACGGCCTGGCCGACGTTCTGGTCGGTCAACCGTTGCACGATGGCCCGGGCGGCGTTCGCAGCGGCCGCGTCCTGCTGTACTCGGGAGCCGGACGGCTCGCGATCGACAGCGGCTGCCTGGTCGGCTGTCCATCTCCATCGATCCTGCTCGACATCGAAGGGGCGAACCCGGGGAGCGAGCCCGCGGCACTCTCCGTCGGCCTCGTCTCTCCGTTGGCGGCCGAGCTGCTCGAGGAGGCCGTCGACGCCGGCCCGTTCGCCCTGGCCCGCCAGATCGATCTCGATCCGACTCAACTGCCTTCCGAGTACTGTCCGGCAGCTCTCGTGATCGAGGCCCGGCTGAGTTCGGTCGGCGGGCCGACCCAGGTCGCACGAGTCACCGTGCAGGCGGTGGCGATCGACGACGTGCCGCCATCGCCCGACCTGCCGGGCTCTCCGCCCCTTCTGAGAGAGTGGCTCGGGGAGCGAGAGCAGTCCGACTTCGGATGGGCGCTCGCCGCCAACGCCGACGTCGATGCGGATGGAGTGCCGGATACGCTCGTCGGAGCCCGAGAGCGCGTCTACGTCTACTCCGGAGCTACCGGGACACTCGTCCGGCTCTGGCTGGGGCGGACGTCGAGCTTCGGAGAGGCGGTCGACGCCCTTCCAGACGTCGACGGGGATGGTCACGACGACGTCCTCGTCGGCAACGCGTTGGCCGCTTGCGACTCGGGAGCGATCTTCTGTGGGCGGGCGCTCCTGTACTCGGGTGGTCGCGGAGAGCTGCTCCACAGCTGGCCTGGTGAATGGCGTGAGGCCCAGCAGGGCCGGTACGTGGCATATGCGGGAGATGTGGACGGTGACGGCACCGCGGATGCCGCCGTCAGCTCTCCGTCCCTGTCCGGACCACTGGGTTCCGAAGGAAGAGTGTACGTATACTCCGGTGGCGACGGTGAGCTCATCCACGCCTGGAGCGGCGAAGGCCCCTCGGCTCAGCTCGGCCCGGTGGACGGCGCCGGTGACGTCGACGGCGATGGAATCGACGACGTCGTCGTGGGCGGCCTGGGCGGCGACGGTGTATCGGTCTACCGGGGCTCGGACGGCACCCGGTTGTGGACCCACGGCGTCCGTTACTCCGAGGTGTCCGGGGTAGGCGACGTGGACGGCGACGGGCTAGCCGACGTCTTCGTCACCCATACGATTCCCGATTCCTACCCGGACGTCCACCGTGGGCTCGATGGTGCAGTCCTGCTCGAGCTGCCACTCGAGGCGACGGCGACGATCGCGGGAATCGACGACGTCGACCACGACGGACGGCCCGATCTGGTGGCCGGCTCTTGCTGCTTTGCGGCCGACGGCGTCGGTGTCTACTCGAGCGGAAGCGGAGAGCTCCTCTCCTGGATCGACGACGAATCCCCGCGAACGGGCGGCGCGAGCGCCGTCGCGTTCGCCGGGGACGTCGACGGCGACGGTCGGGGCGACCTGCTGGTCGGCCAACCCGGCTTTGGCTCGGACGATCTCCTGGATGTCGGCAGGGCGCTTCTGTACGAGATCGGAGTTACGAGCTCCATCTCGATCGAGGGAACCTGCCGGACCGGCTGCCCGGACGGAACGGTCACCTACCAGGTGCGTGGACACAATCGGACGCTCGACGAGGTGGTGGTGAACATCGAGATGGTCCACCCGCGCCGGCTCTCGTTGTTCGAGGCCGACGTCTCTCCGGGACCCTTTTCCTTGGGAGACGGGCTGTCGCTGCCGTCCACGACGACGGGAGGGAGCTGCCCACGCCAGATCCGTCTCGTGGCGACCCTGACCGACCGGCTCGGCGCGGTGGTGTCGGACGAGCTCGACGTCGAGCTGGTGTCGCTCGAGCCCTGAGCCGTCCTGACTCACGGGGGCCACCGGCCGTTTCGGAGGAGTCCCTGCATCCGTGGCAGCGTCCGGCAAGGTGCTCGGACGAGCGCGGAGTACCTGCGGTCGGAGCGGAGTGAGCGGCCCAACGTATGGCTTCGGCAGGGTGCCAGTGGGTAGGATCTGACTTTCTTCGCGCCCGACCGAGGCATGCCCGCCCGGGCTCCACGGTCGGCCATGTGAGGCGGCGGTGTACCGAATGGACTTCGAGCCCGAGGGTGTTCGCTCCGGCCCTAGCCGCAGTCGTCAGCTCCTCCTGCTACTGCCGGGGTGGTGGACGTTCCGGTTCGTGACCGGGGCGACGTGGTGCTTCCTGGACTACGTCAACCTGGCGTTCCACGAGGCGGGGCACCTCGTCTTCGGGGTGCTCGGGTCGACGCTCGGCCTGCTCGGCGGGACGCTCGGGCAGCTGCTGGTGCCGGTGCTGCTCGCCGTCCGTTTCCGGAGCCGTGAGCGAGATGGCTACGCCGCCGCCCTGTGCGCGTGGTGGACCGGAGAGAGCCTGGTGAACGTGTCGATCTACATGGCCGACGCGCGCAGCCTCGCGCTACCCCTGGTCGGCGGTGGTGACCACGACTGGAACGAGCTGTTCCACCGGTTCGGGCTTCTGGGAGAGTCGTCCGTCCAGACCGTGTCGGGGGCGACCTTCGCGGTCGGGCTGGTGGCGATGCTCGGCGGGCTCGCCTGGGCGGCCTCGGCGTCGCGGTGACTAGAGCTGAATACGGACGGTCTGGACCGAGTTGGCCGGGAGCACGATCGATGCGTGGTGGCCCGGGAGCTGCAATCCGAGCGCGATAGGCTCCCGGGTCGTGTTGAGGAGCTGGACGCTGAGGAGCGCGTCGTCGTCGACGGTCGCGCTGGCGTGCAGAGCGTCGGGATCGAGCCCGGCCAGCGTCCGCTGCGTCGCCACGGCCCGGTCGCCCGGACGGATGGTGCGGCTGAACTGTGACAGGACGTGGTAGACCGGGGTGTAGTACACCTCCTGCGTCATCGTGTCGATCATGATCGGAGCGCCGCAGTGGTTGTCGGCGTGATTCGGGCCGCCGTCCCGGTCGAGCACGATGTTCCAATCCACCCAGCCGGTGACCCAGTGGTCGAGGCTGACGATGATGTCGCGCGCGTAGCGATGCACCGGCGTGTAGATCGGATGGTCCGCGGCCGCGGTGCCGGCCCAGGTGGCCGTGTACGCCCAGTCGGTCGCGTTCGGGTTCCACCAGAAGGCGTCGTTTCGAAACCAGCCCGATTCCTGGAATCGGATCGGGTCGGCGATGCCACCGGGGGCCGCGTTGCCGAGGTTGTCGATGCAGCCCTCGGTATGGAGGATGGGGAAGTCGGGGAACTTCGCATGGACGCGATCGAACGTGTCCTCGTAGACCTTGAAGGTGCTCGAGTACCAGTGCACCGCCACGCCGTAGACGTGCTCGGCCGTTTCCGGGTCGGCGAGGATCGCGTCCGTCCACGACTCCAGGTCGTCCCGGTTCTGGTCGTAGATCAGCAGCTTCGCGTCGGCGTGCGTGCTCCTTCGAAGGCGCGGGCCCAGGTGGCCCTTGATGAACTCGTTCTGGGACTCGGGCGAGAAGTGCATGCTCTCCCAATGCCCGCCGTTGCCGTGTGGCTCGTTCACCGGCGTCAGGCCCCAGATGTCGACCCCCTCGCGCTCGTAGGCGTCGAGGTAGGCGAGCAGGTAGTCGGCGTAGGTCGAGACGTGCTCCGGCTTCAGCCAGCCGCCGTCACCCTGCCAGTCGTTGTCCGGAGAGCCCGGTACGTACCAGGTGTCGACGGTCTTCATCCAGGGCGGTGCCGTCCAGGCGGAGGCGATGATCCGGAGCTCGGCGTCCGATTGCGATCGCTTCACGGAGAGCGCCTCGTGGATCATCGGCAGGAGGTCGTAGTCGGGGTCGCGGACGCCGGGGTAGACGGCCGGGTCGAAGCCGGCCAGGTCGGGGGCGATGCTGAAGGAGCGCAGTTCGGTGTCGTCGCGCTCCTCGGCGTACGAGTACTTGCCCTCGACGGTGAAATCGCACGAGCCGACGTGGGTGCGAGCGAGCGCGAAGTTGGCGCCCGACTCGCCGTAGATCCGTTGCATCACCTCGCGCCGTCGTTCCGGGTCGAGGTGCGCGAGGACGAAGGCGGAGGACTCGGTGAACGAGGTGCCGATGCCGGTGATGGTCTGCTTCAGCACGCTCGGGTCGACCGAGACGACCGTACCCTCGGCGTCTCCGGGCTGGAAGGCCACGACATCGACCGAGGCCTGAGCGTGTCCCGCCTCGGAGGTGAGCAGGACCTCGACCATCCTGGGAGCCCGGGGCTCGTCCGTTCCCGAGCAGGCTGCGAGCACGAACGCCGGCAGTGTCGTCCATCCGTAGCGTCGGGAGAGCTTCATGGTGGGCCTGCGTCCTCGTTCTTGACGAGCCGTCCGGCCTTCATGATGACGGCCAGGGTGTCCCGTGGGCGCGCCAGGAGAGTGATGTCCTCGAGCGGGTTGCCGTCGATCAGGACCAGGTCGGCCAGCCAGCCCTCCCGGATCTCACCGAAGGAGCCGTAGCGGTCGAGCTTGCCGGCCATGCGGATGATCTCGGCGCTCTCGGAGGTCGCCTGGCGCAGGATCTCGACCGGGGTGAAGTACTGTGCGCGCGCCACGAACTCCTCGTTCACGCGCGGGTAGGTGCCGAACACGAAGTCGGTGCCGAAGCCGGTCCGGATGCCGTACTTCTGGATCAGGCCGATCAGGCGGTCCTGGCCGGCCAGCACCTCGGCCATCTTGCGGCGGTTGTCCTCCGTCAGTCCGGGGAGCTCTGCCGCCATGCGGAAGATCGCGATCTGGGTGCTGATCACGATGTCCTTCTCGGCGCACAGACGTGCCGTCGCGTCGTCGATCAGCAGGCCGTGCTCGATCACCTTCACGCCGTTGTGGACCAGCCGCTGCACCGCCTCGCTCGTGTAGGCGTGGGCGAGCACGTAGGTGCCCCAGTCGCTCGCTGCCTGCACGGCTGCCCGGATCTCCTCGGGTGAGGGCTGCAGTGTGTGGATAGGGTCGAAGTCGGACGCCACGCCGCCGCCGCCCATGATCTTGATCTGGGTGGCCCCGTGCCGCAGGTTCTCGCGCACCGCCGCCAGCGTCTGTGGAACGCCGTCGGCGATCACCGACGCGCCGCCCTGCAGGTAGAAGTCGGCGCCGCAGTTGCAGAGCGCGGGGTGGGGCTCGTCGAGTCGACGCGCATCCCCGTGGCCGCTGGTCTGGCTGACGACCGCGCCGGACGGGTAGACGCGCGGTCCGACGAGCAGCCCGGATTCGATCGCGCGTGCGAGGTCGGGGTGGGTGCCGCCCGCGTCGCGGATGGTGGTGAAGCCGTTCATCAGGTACGAGCGGGCGGCGTCGCCGGCGACCGCGCCGATCACCCACGGGTGCGCTGCGCTCTGATCGCGCGGCACGCTGAAGGTGAGGTGAGCGTGCAGGTCGATGAACCCGGGCGAGAGCACACGGCCACCGCCCTCGATGATGGTCGCGCCGGTCGGCGGCTCGATCGGAGCGCTCGACACGCGTGCGATCCAATCTCCCTCGACCAGGACCGATCCCGATCGGAGCTCCGGCGAGACGCCGTCGAAGATGCGCACGTCGCGGAACAGGATGGAGTCGGGGAGCGTCGCGTCCCCCGTGTGTGCGGATGAGGCGCCGAGCGTCAGCACGACCGACAGGACGAGCAGGCGGAGCATCGAAGATCCTCGTACTTGCGAGCGTGAACGGGTGGAGCCGACCGCCGATCCTATCACAACGCGAAGCTCGCCCGATCCCCGAGAGCCGGAGATGGGGAGGGCTTCGCGTCGGCGAATGTGAGGAGCTCGGGACGCTCGCGAGGAGGCGCGGAGCTACGGGGTGTCGCCCGAGCAGTCGATCTTCCCGAGCATGTCGTACTGGGAGACGAACTCCCAGATGAGCTCGGTGGAGTCGATGTCCATGTTGCCGAACCGACCGGGCCAGTCGTGGCCGCCGCGGATCACCTTGTAGTGCTCGACGTCGACGCAACCCGTACCGTTCGCCCAGGTGTAGTGCTCCACCGTGCTCCCGTCGCCCGGGGCGATGTCCGGAACGTCCACGACGGTCGGAGTCGGGTCGGCGGCGGCGAGCTCGGCCCAGTACTCGCTCGCCTCGATCAGGCCGAGGCTGAACGCGTTGCCGCCGTAGGGGTTGTAGAAGTCGAACGTGCCGTGGATGCTGAGCACGGGCACGGGGCGGGTGGGCGCGCAGGCGCGATCGGTCCACGTCCAGTTGCTGCCCGCCACGGCGCCCACGGCGGTGATGCGGTCGCTCAACAGACAGGCGAGCTCCCACACCAGGTTGGCGCCGTTGGAGTAGCCGGTCGCGTAGACGCGGGTCGTGTCGACGGAGAAATCGGCGGCCAGGGAGTCGATGATGGCCGCGGTGTATCCGAGCTCGTCCACCCCGTTCGAGAACGGCCCCTCGCTGTTCCAGATGCGAGGCCCCGTCTCCCCGAACTCCGGCAGCCCCTGAGGGTAGACTAGGATGAAGCCGTCCTCGTCCGCCATCGGTCGCATGTCCACCATGAGCAGCATGCCCACGGCGTTGCCGGAGCCGCCGTGGTAGGCGAGCATGATGGGGTGCAGCTTCGTTTCGTCGTAGCCCTCCGGCAGGTACGTGAGGTACCCGCGGCGCACGCCGTCGACGTCGACGTTGCGGACCATCAGCTGCGCCGAGGCCGGCCCTCCGAGTGCGAGGGCGGTGACCAGGGCGGTCGTGAGTTTCGAGTGAATCTGCATCGTAGCTCCCCCTGTTTTCGTAGCGGCCGTCGCGTGATCATACTGCGAGCCACCACGTACGGGAATCGGCAGGCTCGGCTGGGGTGTCTTCGCCGCGGCCGGGAGGCTCGGCCCGTGTCCGATGGGATTCCGCTCCCGGAGAGGCCATGGCGGCGGTGCGGTGAAGACCCCGGGCGATCCCGAGCCCCGTCGTTCCGGCCGTGGCGCGAGCCGGCGCGAGGCTCTAGAGTGGCTCCGCATGAGAAGAACCTGCACACGAGTGGCCCTCTTCCTGATCGCGACCTCGGCGTTCGCAGGGCTCGACGGCGCTCGCGTGACGGTCACACCGGCGGAGGAGACCCCGGCGGTGAAGAGCGTCACCGGTCTCTCCTACGAGAGCTTCGACGAGGCGGCCGCGTTCTGGGACGTGGAGGCGGCCGGGAGGCTCGCGCAGAGGGATGACCAGCGCGCCTATCTCGCCGCCGTGCGCGCGCTGATGCGTGGGGACGAGTCCGCTGCCGAGTCGTCCCTGATCGCCGTGCGCGCGAGCTCTCGGGACGAACGGGTGCGGGGACCCGCAAGTCAGCTCCTGGGGCAGCTCTACTTCGCCGACGGTCGCTGGGAGGAGTATCGCGCGCTGGAGCTCTCCGTCGCGTCGGACGATCCGTTCCGGGTCCTGACCGAGTCCGTGCCCGAGGGGCCTGCGTTCCAGCTCGTGATCCCGGCCGAGGCGACGACGGTCCGGACGACGCCCGACGCGGGGCTGCCGACGCTGAGCGTCCGGGTCAACGGTCGTCCTTTCGAGTTCATCCTCGACACCGGAGCGCCCTTCACGGTGATCGACGCGGACGTGGCCGAGGCATCCGGGACGCGACCCCGAGAGGGGCGAACGGCCATCGTCCGCAACGACGTCTCCGGACGTCCGGCGCGGATCGCGCGGCTGGAGATCGGTGGCGTCGTGGCGCGCGACCACCCGGTGCTGGTCGTCCCGACCGCGGGGCTGACCCTTCCCGAGCGCCCGTCCGAGAACAAGACGATCCAGGGCATCCTCGGCTGGCCGATCATCCGCCGGCTGGACCTCGAGATCGACCTCGCCGGCGGCCGGACGACGATACGCCGCCCGGTATCCCGACCCCGGTCCGAGCGTGGCGACCTGTTCTTCTTCTTCCGGCCCCTGGTCGTGGCCCGGGACGTCCAGGGCATGCCGCTGCACTTTCTGCTCGATACGGGCGCGGACGGGACGTTGCTCTACCGACGCCTCGGCAAGAAGACCGAGCTGGGCAAGCTGAAGAAGGTCAAGCTGGGGCGGAGCCGCATCGGCGAGACCACCGAGGTCGAGGAGGGGAGGATGCTGCCGAAGTTCGCCGTGTACATCGGCGGCCATCGCGTGGTATTCGAGAAGATCCCGTTGCTCCCCGGATCCTTCGTCGACGGCCTCCTGGGGACCGACGTCCATCGGCAGCGACGCGTCCGCATCGACTACACGAACGGACGCTACGAGCTGCTCCCCTGAGTCGGCCGGGAGGCGACCCTCGCCCGGGCTGGAGCGAGCGAGGGAGCCTCGCCTAGCGGGAGGCGGTCGACGGTCGGCTCTGACTCGCCCGGCCTCCCGGATAGTCGTTCCACTCGCCCGAGAGCTGGACCGTCAGGCCGTCCGGGTCGTCGAAATAGACTCGGTCCTCCCGCCGAACGGGGTCGAGCCCGGCCGTGCGCAACCGCTCGACGACGGCGTCCGCATCGTAGTCGTCGACGGTGTAGCAGTAGTGATCCATCGCCGGCGAGCTGCCACGGAACAGAGCGACGAAGTGGTTGCGGCCGGCCGCGAGGAAGCAGTTCGACGGACCCTCGCGCAGGACCTCCAGCCCCAGGTGTCGCTGATAGAAATCGCGCGAGCGCTCCAGATCGGTGACCCGCAGTGCGACGTGGTTGAGACCGCGCGAGGTGAAGGTCGGCTGCGGCGCCGCCTCGGTCGTCGCGGTGGCGGCGCGGGCGCCGACGGCGGCCACCATGAGAGCGCCGAGGCGTCGGACGGCCTCGCGTCGGTCGATCCGTCCGTGTTCCAGAGCCTCGAGCGTGCTCTCCAGAGTCTGTAGCATGATCCCTCCTGTTCGATACGACAGTCCATCCACTCCAACGCGCGACCCGGGCCGCGAGCCGCGACCGCCAGCCGATCTCGGTCCGACGTCACGAGTCCTCCCGGGACCTCGACCCGACCGCTCGGACGGGGCTGCGCCGTTCGCGGCCTCCCGCCGACTCCGGGGCGGAGCCCGGGCGGCCGTCGCGATCGGCCCGACCTGGGAACGTCGACCCTCCTCCGTCAGTATGTAGGATGGACGTGGATCGGCCGCCGAGGAGCTGCGCGCGTCGCCAGCCGGGCCGGAGCCGAGTGGATGGGAGTCGACAACGTGATGCGAGCGACGACGAGGTGCTGCCGACGGCTTCGAGGTGACGTGCTCGTTGCGGCCGACCCGAGTCGACCGAGCCGATCGAGCGAGGCCCGCGCGTCATGAGCATCGTGCGCACCGCCCTGACGTGTGCCGCGCTCGCGGCGGCCGCCGGCTTCGCCTGTGGCGTCCTCTACTCGTTCGGCGGCTTCTTCCACGACCTGTTCACGACCGGCCTGAACGCCGGCACGGCGATGGCCTTCGGTGCCCTCGTCGGCATGCCGGTCGTGTTCGCGGGGTTCGGGCTCCTCGGCGGCCTGGTCCTGGCGCTCCTCTGGCGCGGCTGGGTGTCCGTGGTCGGCTCCAGGAAGCCGTAGGCCCGTCCTCGAGCCCTTTCGCCGCGGCACGGTCCGTGCCCTCCCTCGGCCGTCCCGACGTCATCCATCCAGGTCGGACGAGCCCCCGATCGTCCTGTCCCGTTGAGCGAGCTCCGCAACGGCCGCCCGATTCGAGAATCCGATCTGCGGGAGGGCTCCGGCCGGAGCCCATGGAGGTGCGATCGATCCTCGAAAAGGAGAGCTCGTATGAGGACACGTCTCGAAGATCGCCGGAAGTTCGTCGTGGGCCTGACGCTCCTGACCCTCGCCGCCCCGCCGACGTGGGCCCAAGGGGCGCGTGCCCTGGCCCTCGGGCCGAACGGCGAGGTCGTCGTGGCCGGGCAGAGTCGGACCGACATCGACGACTCGGACCTGCTGACGATCGTCTACGACTCCGACGGCGCCCTGATCTGGGCCGACGCCGTCGACGGACCGGTTCACGGCAACGACTTCGCCAACGACGTCGCGATCGCCGACGGCGGCGACGTCGTGGTCACGGGAGCTCTGTTCGACGTCGGCTTCCTGTTCCGCTGGGCGACGACGATCCGGTACGCTCCCGACGGCGAGCTGCTGTGGCAGAACGACTACGCCGCCGAGTTCGCCGGGGCGACGGGGGCGACGGGCGAGGCGGTCGCCGTCGATGGCCTCGGGCGGGTGTTCGTCGCGGGGAGCAGCAACAACGACCCCGAGGAGAACGACGTCCTCACGCTCCTCTACGATGCGGATGGATCCGAGCTCTGGTCGAACGAGGGGGGCCAGGGTGGCGACGTCGGGAGAGCCCTGGTCCTCGACGAGGACGACAGCGTGTACGTCGCGGGCCGGCGTCGGGTGCCGGGCGGCGGCGGCTTCTTCGGCGAGGACACGATGGAGTACGGCATGCGGGCGTACGACGTCGCCGGATCGCAGCTCTGGTCCACCGCCTACAGCGGCTCGGGGAGCGGCTCGGACATCGACGAGGCCCACGACATCGCCATCGACGCCTACGGTGACCTCTGGGTGACCGGCACGAGCTGTACGACCGACGATTGCTTCGGCGATCCGTCGGGGCCGGCCACGGTACAGCTCGGCCCCAACGGCAACGAGCAGTGGGCCGCACGTCTCGATACCGACGGTGGAGGCGAAGGGCGCGCGGTCGCGATCGACGACGACGGCAACGGCTACGTCGCCGGCAGCAGCGACGGTGACATGATCGTGATCAAGTACGACTTCCTCGGCAACGAGCTCTGGACGGCACCGCTCGGAGACGGTGTGGCGACGGCGGTGGTACCGGGGCCGGTCGACACCGTCTACGTCACCGGCGAGAGCGACGGGGACTACCTCACCGTTCAGCTCACGTTCGATGGCTGGGTGCTGTCGACGGCGACCTACGACAGTCCCGCCGGCGGAGACGACCGACCCACGGACATCGCGCTCGACGGCGACGGCAACGTCTACGTCACGGGCGAGAGCGACGGCCGCTTCGCCACCATCAAGTACTCCTCGGCGCTCGAGGAGCAGTGGGTCCGGAGGAGCGGCGGCTACGGACCGCCGCCCGATTTCCCGCTCGGCATCGAGATTCCGTCGCCCGACGGTTGGTGGTGGACCACCGAGACGAATCTCGGCGCGATCGTACGCGTGCATCCGGTCACCGGCTTCCGGGACGTGCTCTCCGGATGTGTCTTCCGGCGCCAGTCGGCATGCGAGGAGTGGGTCGGACCCGGTCCCGAGCTCGTGGCTCCGCGCGCCCTCGCCGCCGGGCCGTCGGGGGAGGTGTACGTGCTCGACGGCGAGGGGCGGGAGACGACGGTGCGCCACGTGGACGGTGCGTCCGGAGCCCGCGAGATCGTGTCGGGCTGCGTGCCCGGGAGCGGCTGTAGCGAGCGGATCGGCAGCGGCATCGCCTTGGCCTCGCCCCAGGGGATCGCGGTCGAGGCCGACGGGTCGATCCTGGTGACCGATCTCGTACTCGATGCGGTCCTGCGTATCGACCCGGGCACCGGGGACCGGACCGTCGTGTCGGGCTGCTCGCGAACGGCCTGCGAGATCGATCCGGTCGGCACCGGCCCCTCGATGCGCCTACCGGCCGGCATCGCGGTGGAGAAGGAGGGCCAGCTCGCGCTGGTCGACGTCCAGCGACGGGGAGTGCTGCGGATCGACCCGATGAGCGGCGACCGGACGCTCGTCTCGGCCGACTCGAGAGGCAGCGGCCCCGCCTTCGGCCTGCCGGTCGACCTCGCGGTGGAGAAGGACGGCGGGCTCGTCGTGCTCGACGCCTCGCGCCCGACCCGCCCGGGTCTGCGCGCTCTGGTACGGGTCGACCCGACGGACGGGAGTCGTCGAATCGTCTCCGACGATACGACGGGCCGCGGCGAGTCGTTGAAGCAACCCGAGGCGATCGCGGTGACCGAAGACGGGGAGTTGCTGGTGGTCGACAGTCAGATACCGGCTCTGTTCCGGATCGACCCGAACAGCGGCGACCGGGTGATCGTCGAGGCACCGTGACGCGCCGCCCGGTCCGGGCCCCGCTCGGGGGATCGGACCGGGCGACGGCCCACCGCGAGGCGTGCTCGGCACGCTCCGCCGGAGGAGGAGTCGGGACGACGGGCCGAGGACGGTCGGGACGAGCGCCAGGACCAGGCGCGGATGCTCGTCTCCTCGAGCTCGCTCACCGCGACACCTGCTCCAATGGCGCGCAGGCCGATCGCATCGAGGATGGCGAACTCGTCCCCGGTATCCGTCTCCATGAGCGCTCGCCATCTCGCGAGACGTTTCCGGGGCGTCGCCGAGCGTCGACCGCAGCATCGTCTCGTAGCGGACGATCTCCTCCGGCATGAGCGGTCCGCCGGACGAGGTGTACCCACCGAAGAAGATCAGGTAGACGGCGGCAGGGACGGGCCAGGTGCGGAGCGGCCAGGGCATGGAGCCTCCGAGCGGACGGACGACACGGGCCGGAATGCCCCGACGTGCCGGCGACCGGGTATCTCGTCCGGTACCGTTCCACCTTGACACCGCTCTGGAGGCTCGTTAGAGGTAGGTCGACCGATCGCCCCGCGGCGCGCATCCGCGCGGCGGAGCTCCGTGCCGAGCGTCCGAGGAAGCGAGCGCCCGCGGGACGGGAGAGGAGCAAGCCATGGCAAGCCGGAACGGTGAGAGCCACGGCGTCGTCGACGCCGTGGAGAGATTCGACGGGGCGCTTCGGGGCTTTTTCGCGCGGCGCGTCCCGGCGGCCGACGCCGAAGACCTCCTCCAGGAGTGCTACCTCCGCATCAGTCGTGGTCTACCCGACCTCCAGGACCCCGAGCGGCTCGCGGCCTGGGTGTTCCGGATCGCTCGCAATCTGGTCGTCGACCACCTCCGCGACGCGAACAGGAGCTCCCTGTACTCGGGAGAGCTGCCGCTGGACGGGGTTCCCGGCCGAGCTCCCGAGCCGCCCGAGGTCGCCGCCGAGGTCGGGCGGTGGCTGGCTGCGCAGGTCGACGAGCTCCCGGACAAGTACGCCGAGGCCATCCGAGAGTCCGAGCTGAGGGAGCGGCCGCATCGGGAGATCGCCGAGCAGATCGGCCTCTCCGTCTCGGGAGTGAAATCCCGGGTGCAGCGGGGTCGGGCTCTGCTGCGCGACCGGCTGCTCGCCTGCTGTCGGCTCCAGTTCGACAGACGAGGACACCTGTTCGGCGTCGAACGCCGGAGGCCGAACGCCCTGGCCGGCTGCTGCGAGCCTGTCGGCTGCTGCTGATCGCCACGGTCGACCCTCCTCGTCTCGGCTTCCGCCCCCGGCGTCATCGGGCCGACTCGAAGCTCAGCAACAGCGACCCGCCGGAATCTCGGCGGTGGCATCGTCGAACGCCACGTGGGTGGAGCAGACCCCGGTCTCGGGCAGGATGAGCTCGACCCGGCGCGCGGCCTCGTCGTCGCCGTCCAGGTGGGCGACGATGGAGCGCACCTGCTCGTAGCCGGTGCGCAGCAGGAAGGTCGGAGCCCGGCCGTAGCTCTTCATCCCGGCGATGAAGAAGTTCTTCTCGGGATGCCCGAGGGCCTCGACGCCGTGCGGCTTCACGGTGCCGCAGCTATGGAAGTTCGGATCGATCCTCGGACCGAGCTCCTTCGCGGCCTCGGTCGCGACGTCCAGCTCCAGGCGCAGCTCGCGCAGCATGTCGAGGTCGGGCCGAGAGCCCGCCGCGACGACGATCTCGTCGACTACCACCTGCCCCCGACCCTCGACGTCGACCACCTCGATGCCGTGCTCGTGCGCTCGCAGCGCTCCGATGGACAACCCGGTCAGCAGCGTCACGTCTCCCCGGCCGACCGCGTCGGCGACCCGGGTCCCGAGCCGCCCGCGCTCGACGATCTCGTCGGCCTCGCCGCCGCCCCAGAGCTTTCTCGGATCCTTCTTGCGGACGGCCCAGGCGACCTGGGTACTGGGTTCGGTTCGGGCGAGCTCGACGAGATCCAGTACGGAGCCGATCGCCGAGTGTCCCGAGCCGACCACCAGGGTACGCCGGGCGGCGTAGCGTCGGCGTTCGCGGCCGAGGACGTCGGGCATGCCGTAGCGGACCTGCTCCCGAAAGCGCTCCTCGCCGTCGGCGGGCACGCCGCCGGCTCCGAGAGGATTCGGGCGGGTCCACGTGCCCGAGGCATCGATGACCGCCCTCGCTCGATACCGTCGTGGTCCCTCCGGAGTGTCGGCGACGATCAGGAACGGCACCTCCTCTCGATCGCCGTCGTGCATCCGATCGTGCCCCTCCTTCCCGATGGCGACGACTGGATGGTCCAGGAGCAGGCTCGAGGCGACGCCCGGGATCCCGGCCAGCGGCTCGAGGAACTGCTCCACGAACTCGAGAGAGAGCGGAGCCCGGTCCAGATCGGGCTCCTGCCAGTCGGTGTGCGCCTCCAGCAGGCGACGGCTGGGCGGGTCGAGGAGGTACGCCCAGGGCGTGAACAGCCGGACGTGACCCCAACTCCTCATGCTCGAGGCGACCGTCGCCCCGGCCTCGAAGATCAGGGGCTCCTGTCCCCGCTCGATCAGATTGGCGGCCGCCGCGAGACCCACCGGCCCGGCCCCGATGATGGCGACGGGTAGCTTCCGTGAGCTGTCCATCGTGTCTTGCTCCTTGCTCGTTACGAGGGTCGGACGGTCACCGTTCGCCGTGCCGAAGCGACTATTCGCAGCAGCCTCTCCGTCTCGGAGCCCGCGTCGACCCTCGGCTCCGAGTGGGGACGCCTTCGTACGGGGCCCGGTCCCCGTAAGAGGTACCTCGGGCGCGGATTCGGCTCGTCCGTCGGGGTCGTAGACACGCTCGCGGGTGAGGATGAAGGGGGAGGCGTCACATCGGCTCATCGTCTTCCTCCTGCGTGCCTCGAGACGACGGCCCCGAGGACTCGCTCCAGATAGACGGCGGCTCGGACGAAAGGACGCAAAGATTCTCGTCGCGCCGAGGCCACCCCACCCGCCGGCCCGGGGGATGGCCGGCGGGCGGAGTGGCTTCGGCTGCACTCGACGGGCCGCTCGGCCCCCGGAGAAACTCCGGTGCCGCTCGATGGAACGGACCCGTCGGGGCTGGCCTACCCTCCTTCGGGATCGTGGTCCTCCCGCGCGGTGATGCACATGAGGTCGGGGAGGCAACGCTGCTCCCGCAGGAACTCCAGCAGGAAGCCGGTCAATCTGCGGGCAAGGAGTGCCCGCGTCACGCCGGGCATCGCGGTCGGCAGCCAACGGCCGTGCTCCGTGTCGCGCTGTGCGCGGATCTCCAGATGCTCGAGCAGGACGAAGACGAGCTCGTGGTCGACCCTAGGCACGTAGGAATCGACCTGGGCGGTCGAGAACCGGCCGCCACGGTAAACGGCCTGGCCGGCAAGCCGTGCAGCTTGCCGCGACGGATACCTGTGGGCCATGGCCCACACGCCCCTTCGACCATGGATGAAGTGCATGCCGTGCCTCAGTCGCGTCGAGGGAGTGCCACGGTTCGGTCCCGAAGCTGCCGAGGGCTGCGTCTCCGATGCGTCCTCGAAGAAGAGCGGGTGGGAGCACGGACGTCCGGATGCACTCTCGTGCACCGGCCGGGGAGACCGTGCACCCACCCTCATGGCAGGTGCGTCGTCCAGCGGAAGAGGGGGAGCCCATCGTTCTGCGACGTCGCACCACCAAAGACACTACCCACCGGTTCGGAGGACTGGCCGGAGGCGCCGTGTCGATGTGCCGGTCCTCGAGGGCGCCGAGAACGAGACGCCACGACTCTCCGTTCCGAACCGAGGACAGGTGTAGCACATGTCCGGACGCTCGAACGGTCGTTACATGTCCGGTTCCAAGGACGTTATGCCGAGGAACGACGCGGGGCGAGTCGAGGTTGTGCGCCCTGGCTCTTCGTAGTTCCGGAACACGATGCTAAGCGCAATGACAAGCCCTTCGAGAGACGAAGCATAGAGTGTTCGCACGCCGGGCACGGGAAGGGCTGCGTACGCCGTCGCGGTAGGGTGGCGAAGACGGCGGTGATTCAGGGGTTTGTGGGCGTACTTCTCGGCAGTGAACACGAGCGGCGGCATGTCGCGGTATCCGTCGCCACAGTGAGGATTTGCAATCTCGGGCATTCTGTCGATCTTCGGACTCGTGCTGCGGTCAGTTTCGTTGTGTATTGGGTTACAATCGCGGACTAGATGCTCGTTATCACCATTGGAGGTAACGTGACGAAAGATAGAAAAGGACAAGGCCCCGGCAGGCGCCGAAAGAGATGTCCGCGGCTTGCGGGTTACCTTGCCAAACGAAGGGCTGAGCTCGGGCGGTCTCGTCTCAAGGTCGACTACGTCACCAGGTCTCTGGGGTGGAGAGTCAGTTCTGCCTACATCGGGCGTATCGAGAACGAGAGCTGCTGCCCCTCGCCGCGAATCCTACGAGCTCTGGCGATGGCGTACTGGGTGCCCATCGAAGACCTCGTAGCGTTGATCGAGGTCGACCTAGGAGTCGAGGGGCACAGGAGAGATGGTGAGGATCCAAGGGGGCCTTTTTCTGGGGGCCGAGAGCCAGACAGGTCGGTCATCGAGAAGCTGGGGGCTGGTGCGCACGGGGACGGTATCCAGGCTCCCGCGCTTCCGTTCAGTCGTGAGTACGTGAGGCTCTTCTCCGACCGGCACTTGGCAGAGCATCTCAAGGACGTACGCCAGAGTTCCGGGAAGAGCCAGAAGAAGGCGTGCGAAGAGGCTTGCGGGTACGGAGTGTCCCTGGCCACCAGCACGCTGAGTCGATACGAGCGGTGTGAGAACAGTCCGACGATGGAGAGCCTCCTGGTTCTGTCTCGCGTGTACGAGGTGCCCGTGAGTCGATTCTTCGAGTCTGTTGCGATGGGTGACGTCGTACACGGCGCTGGAGGCGCTCCGGAGGAGCTCGTCGAGAAAGGGACGCGCGAGATCTTCGTCGGACACCCGTCCAGGGCGATTTGGTACTACGGAGATGCCCTGGAGCGAATGAACATGTCCAACGCCAAGACCGACGAGATGCTGCGCGCCGTGGCTCAGTTCGGGACGGCCGTAGCCCTCGAAGGGATGGGTCATCATGGCCGGGCTGCCGAGCGACTCGAAGCCCTCTGCGGAGAGGACACGCCCAAGGAAGTCCAGGAGATCGCAGCGCTTAGGCGCGCGTCCGTCTACTTCGGGATGGGCGCGCGTGGGCTTGCGTCCGATTCCCTCCAACGGTTGGTCAATGGGACGGCATTGCTTTCGGAGCCGGTCTCCGCGGGGGCGGCTTGGCTCGAAGGTTGCATCGCAGAGCATCAGAAGGACCTCCGCCGAGCTTTGGCTCGGTACCAGCTTTCGCATCGACAGTTCCAGCATGCGGAAGATCTCCCGAATGAGATGCTCGCCAAGTCCCACCTTGCGAGCCTCTTGGTGGCGACCGGTCGAAGCGATGAAGGTCTGCTTTTGCACGAGGAAGTGCTTGCCAATGTCGACGTACTTGGCATTCGACTGCGTGCGGCCGTCCTGCGCAGCTCCGGCCGTTCGTGGTTGCACCTGGGCGACGTTCGTCGAGCACGGGTGCATCTCGATGGAGCTGTCGGTCTGGCTAGAGACCATGGCTACCGATTGGCCGAGCTGGCGGCGCTTCTGGAGCTGCTGAGCCTATCCTGCGAGGATGGCGAACCAGATGAAATCCGGAGAATGTACTCTCGCATCCAGTACCTAGTGGGCTGTACGCCGGCACATGGGAATGGAATGGTCCAACGTGCCCTGGAATTGGGGGCGGAGCTGTCCCGTCGGCTGGACTAGCCTGCGAGACTGGCTCTGGGGTGCCACGCAATCGACCTCTCGGTGGACGAGAGATGAAACGTAGGAGGTTCCCGATGTACGTGTTCGAGAAGCTCACCCGCTACCTGGTGCTCATCGGCGCCGTCATGCTCTCGCTCTCGGAGAGCCCTCTTGCGGAGCCGAAGCACTGTGTCCGGATCAGCGAGGTCGCCTGGGCTGGTTCCTTCGAGAATACCAACGACGAGTGGATCACGCTCCGGAATTTGTGCGATCGGTACATTCGGCTCGATGGATGGACTTTGTTCGATCGACTCGAAGGGTGTATCCCTCCGTTCGGGCACTACCTTCTCGAGCGGGAGCACGATGATGTCGTTTTGGGGCTGAGGGCGAACCACCTTTTCTACGAGCCTCTCAGCAACGAGGGGGAGAGTATTCAGCTTCGGAACGCCAACGGGGAGTTGGTCGACGAGATTCTACATGGCTGGTACAACGGGTCGAACCAGGACAAGAGCACCATGGCTCGGGTGGATTTCGAGGCTCCCGGGACGGCGCCGGAGGCCTGGGGCGACGGTGTATCGCTCGGGACCCCGCAGAACAGCGCGTGGGACGGCGAGTGTTTCGATATCGGCCTTTCGGGGTGCCTCATGGGGCCTCTCTCCAACCTCAAGGCCGTGGTCGTGGTCGACGAGCTCGCTCCGGGCGACGAGGTCTACTTCTTCGCTGGCGTGGCCAAAGAGAATCGGGTTCCAGACCTGAGCGGCGAGCTGAGCGACGTGGATCTCGGGGCGGCGGTCGCGAGTACGATCGTGAATGAGGATGGGGTGGCGGTCGTCACCATCGAGCTATTCCCGAACCAGATCGATTCCGGGGATTCGGTGCAGGCTTTGGTGGTGACCTCTCAAGGAGACCTCTGGGTCAGTCGGAAAGCGGACGGTCCTAAGATCTGGCCGGCGGAGGAACCGCTGACGCGCGAGATCCTGCTCGAACGCTGGCTCGCGGCACTCCTTGAGATGGAGCAGCAGGTCCCGCAGAGCCAAGACCGATGCGGCCATCGAGGCGGGCGGCGGCCGCTGTTGTCTGGCGGGATGCTAGTCTCCAGGTACTCGGAGGGGTCGGGGGATGACAAGGTCATCGAGATCATGAACCGCGGGTTCACCAGGGTGCTCCTGTCGGACTACGGTATCGCTCGGTATGCGAACGGCCGCACGGTGCCCGACATCTTTTGGATGTCGGGTACTCTTGCCCCCGGAGAGACACACGTCGTCGCGAATCCGGATGCGAGGCTCGACTATCAGCCAGACGAGTGTGACCCGACGGCGATCGTCTTCAATGGTGATGATGCGGTGGCTCTGGTGCGTCGCACGGATTCGGGTTTCGAGGTGGTCGACTTGATCGGAGAGATCGGGGTCGACCCCGGGGTTCGGTGGACGGGAGTGGGCTGGTCGACGAAGGACGATGCGATCGTCCGAAGGCCGTCCGTCTGCTCCGGGAATCCCGACGGCTTCATGTTCGACGGAGAGTGCGAGTGGAACGGGACCGAGCCGGATGGCGAGTGCGAGGCCGGGGCCTGCGAGATCATCTGCCGCTAGTGCGCTCTGGCCCGAGGGCGTGGCTCGGTCGGGTGGATGTCCTGGGCGCTACTGAGGACCTTGCGCTCGTGCGGCTTCGTCGTGTCCTGAAGAGGTGGACGAAGGCTCTGCTGCGACGGCGAGCGCTCGGAGTCTCGTTCCCGCCGGGCGGGCCGGTCTTCGGCCGGTCCACCCGGGAGCGGCCGTCACGCCCGGTGGACCGGGACCCGGATCTCGGTCACCAAGTCCTCCGGCCGTGTGTTGCGGGGGTCGTTGGCGTAAAGCTCGTGCGACGGGGGATCGCCGAGCTGCCAGTGGCGGCCGGAGACCTTGGAGGTGACGATCTGCGCGTACAGCGCGGCGTAGGTCCGGCCGATCGTCTCGTAGGGGCCGACGTGGGTGGTGACCGCGAAGTCTCCGCCGGGGAGCTCGCGGAGCTCCACCTCGCCCCGGGTGCGAGTTCCGGGGGCCACCACCAGGCAGGCGTCGTAGCGGACCTGGCCCGATTCGGTGACCTCGGGGTCGTCATGGCACAGCCCCAGGGTCGAGCGCTTGCCGAACAGCATCCGGGTCCAGCCCCAGCGCATCAGTCGACTCCAGGCGTCGCCGACCTCCGAGTACGGTCCGACGTGACGGACCGCCGCCACGGTCAGCGGCTCGACGGGCTCGATGCGGGCCTCGATCGGTGCGAGCGTGGAGGGGGGCGGGTCGGGAGCGGGGGGAGGATCGCGGCGGTAGTCCGAGGGCGTGCACCCGAAGTGGCGACGGAAGGCACGGGTGAACGCCTCGTGGCTGCCGTAGCCGTGGTCGACGGCGATGGCGAGGATGTCCTGCTCGGTGTGCCGGAGGCGGTGCGCCGAGCGCTCCAGCCGGAGGCGACGTCGGTAGCCCCCGACGGTCTCCCCGGTCAGGCCACGGAATAGTCGATGGAAGTGGAAGGGAGACAGATGGACCCGGCGGGCCAGCTCGGCGAGCGGAAGCTCGCGGGCCAGGTCCTCCTCGAGCAGCCGACAGGCTGCTCCGATGCGGTCGCGTGCGTGGCCGTGTGTGTCGTCCATGCGAGGATCTTGCCCGATGACCGGCGCCTCCGCTTGATGGGGATTGCTGTCCTGGTGGGCTAGGCCGACACGTGCGAGCCCGGGTGGCGCGGATCGCGACGGCAGCACGTCTTGAGGCGGAGCTCGGCCATCTCCGGCGTGTAGCGGGCGACGACCTCGGCCCGGCCGTCGGCGAGCTGGGCGAGCAGCGGGGCCTCGCGCGCCGCGACGTAGGCCAGGCAGTCGAGCCGGCGGCCGGCGTGCTCCACCATCACGATCCGGCGGCGGTAGAGGCTGCGCTCCGGGGCCTCGGGGTGGTAGCTCTCCAGTCGGTCGAGACGGGTGAGCGTGGCGTCGTCGATCTCGAACACCTCGCCCTCGACCCGCGTGCCCTCGCCCGGGCGATCGAGCAGGGCCGGAAGGCGGTGCTCGTACCGGCAGGCTGGGTTGGGGCACTCCGGCCGGAGCGGTACCACGAGCGGACGACGTGCCGACGTGACGGCGGTCCCGACCGACCGGGCCGACGCCCGCGCCAGCACCTCGTGGTTGGGAAAACCCCGCTTGAGAGTGCCGTAGGCGAAATACCGGCGCACCATCTCCACTCCTCCGGAATCCTCTCAACCTAGCTCGTCTCGCCGGGCCGGGCCAGCCGGGGATCGCTGCCGTGCGCAACGGAAGCGGGCTCCGTCCGAAAGGGAAGGGGAGCGGCCCCGCGACGGGGCGAGGAGGAGATCGCCATGGCCCACATCACCATCGTCGCCACCGGGGGAACCCGAGCCCCGTCCGTCCTGGGGTTGATCGACCGGTTCCGGAGCGACGGTCACGCGGTCCGGCTGATCGCCTCGCGCAACGCCCTGCGATTCCTGCTGTCGCACCTGCTCCGGCGGCCGTGGCGATTGCCACTCTTCCTGGCGCACTTCCGTCCCTACCTGCTCGAGCGGATCGCCTACTACCGGGAGCGGCTCACCCGCGTCCCGCACGTCAGCGAGGGCAAATGGGCCGACGTCATGGTCATGGTCCCGGCCACCTGCAACTCGATCGGCAAGCTGGTCGCGGGGATATCGGACAACTATCCACTGCTGGCGCTGCGCGCGTTGCCGCGCTCGAAACGGGTGGTGGTGGTGCCGTCGATGAATCCCGAGATGTGGTTCGACCCGATGTGCCAGCACAACCTGGACCGGCTCAACGCCTCGCGCAAGTTCCGGGTGCTCTGCCCGGCCCGCGGCTCGATGGTGAGCGGGGATTTCGGCATCGGGGCCCAGGTCCCGGTCGACACCATCGTGTCGGAGACGTATCGAACGCTCGGCCTCGCCGACGCCGACGTTCGGACCGCGCTCGAGGACCGCGTCGTGGTGGCGCGTCGGCCGTCCGCGGACCGGACGCCACCGGCCCGGGTCGCGGTGGTGTCGGAGGACCCCTGCGGGCTCGACGAGCTGCGCGACGGCCTCGGCTGCCATCCCCGCCTGCAGACCCGCTGGCTGACCGAGGCGACCGATCCGACCGACGCGCTCGTCGCCGATCCTCCGGACGTGGTCGTGGTCGACCTCGACGGAGGCGATGGCGTCCGTCTGCTGGGCAGGTTGCGTCGGAATCCGGGCACCGCCGAGGCCGTGCTGATCGCGATCGGGAAGGCGAACCGCGACGAGGTCGGGGCCGAGCGACTCGCCCAGCTCGACGTCCTCTACGTCCCGAAGCCGATCGAGGCCACCTACCTGGCCGGCATGGTGGCCGGCAGCGTGCGCGACGGCCGCCGCTCGACGCGGACGCTGCGGCTGCGACGGCTGCGTGCGGGAGAGGTCCTGTTCCGCCAGGGAGAGCCGGGGCGGCGCGTCTACGTCGTCCGCCGCGGCCGGGTCCGGGTGGTGCGCCAGGAGGACGGTGGGTCGGCGGTGCTGGGCACGCTCGGGGAGGGCGCGATCGTCGGAGAGGTCGCCTTCCTCGGGGGCGCCCCGCGCTCGGCCACGGTCGAGGCGATCGAGCCGACCGAGCTGGCCGAGCTCCGCCTGGGCGCACTGCGCGAGCACCTGGACGCACAGCCGCCCTGGCTCGGGGCGCTGATCGACAGCCTGATCGACCACCTCCGTACGGCCGATCGGCGCCTGGTCCGCCCGCAGAGCTCGCGAGCGTCCCGGGCAGTATGAGCTCAGAGGTCGTAGTCCCGCTCCAGGACGTCCTCTCCGTCGACCACGATGACGAGACGCCCGGACGCGCGAGTCCCCCCGGCGTTGTCGATCACCAACGGATGGTCGCCGTCGGCACGTCCCCCCGAGACGAGGTCGGTACGCACGGCGGGCAGGGCGGTGTCGGGATCCGGCTCGAGCCGGACCTCGACCCGAGCCTCGGGCCCGAGGCGGCGGCCGGCGGCGTCGCGCGGTCGGACCAGGAGCTTGAGCTGATGGGGGGCAGCGGATTGGATGGCGTCCGGTTCGTCGGCGTAGAGCACGCTCGTGCTGGAGGAGACCGAACCGGCCACCTCCACGACCGGAGCGGACACCGGTTCGACCGGCCGTCCGTCGATCGTGACGGCCACCGTCGGCGCCCCCGGGCGCTCGGGCGCCGTGAGCTGCAGTGAATAGCGGCCGTCGCCGTGGTCGACGGCGGGTCGCGGTGGTCGGGAGCCAGCGAGGCCGATCGACACGGCCCTGCCCGGTCCGAGGGCGAGCCCGCGCCCATCGCGCGGCACCACCGTCACACGGACGCGATCGTCGCTGCCGGCACGGACGGCCTCCGGGGACACCACCACGGTGGAGCGGCGGAGGTCGAGGGGGCCGAGCACGTGCAGCCAGGGGCGGATGCGTACCCGGAAGTCGTCGAATCGAACCCGGACCCGGTACCCACCGGGCTCCGTCGGCACGGCGAACGTCCGCTCGAAGCGGGAGCCGTCGACGTGCAGCGCTCCGGTCGTCGGCTCCAGGCCATCGATCTCGATGGCGACCTCGGCCGTCCCGTCGAGCGGGAGGCCCTGTCGATCGTGGGCGTGTGCGACCACCGTGATCGTCCGCGGCGGCCCGCCGATGGGGCTCGCCGAGGTGGTGCGCGACGGCAGCTCGATCAGCCGTGGCTCCCACACGTCGAGGGTGACTCCCGCCGGCACTCTCCGGCGGGGAGTCTCGATACCCGAGGGGAACCGCAGGGAGACGTCCGCGTACGGCTCGTCGTCCAGTCCGAAGTGGGCGGTCGAGACGTCGTGCTGCGACGCGGCGGGGGCGTCCGCTGCGAGGACCCGGACGTGCGGGTACCCGTCGGCGTCGAGCCGGGTGACGCGCACTCCCGGACAGCCGGGCGCCGTGGTGCGGCAGTGCGGTCGGACCCGGACCCAGCCCCGCCCGCTCGACGCGGCCGGGTTGTCGTAGTAGCGCAGCAGCCCCGAGGTGGGGGCGATGACGAGATCGAGGTCTCCGTCGTCGTCGACGTCCCCCATGGCGAGGGCGCGGTCGTCGATCGCACCGGCGAGTGCGGACTCGGCGGTCACGTCGGCGAACCGGAAGTCCTCGGTCGGGCCGAGGCCACGGTACACGTGGTTCGGCTGCGAGCGGGAGAACGCCCCTCCGGGAGCGGCCGAGGCGACGTGCCCGTTGGCCACCACGAGATCGAGCCAGCGGTCCAGGTCCAGATCGGCGATCACGGCGGCCCAGCCGATCGCGGGGGCCTGGGTGCCGGGTCGCTCCGGATCCTCGACCCGGGCGGCCGCGACCCCGTAGGTATCCTGGGACTCCTCCCACGGGACCCCGCTCGCCGGCCAGCCGCGGTTGATCATCAGGCGGTTCGCATCGGCGTCGGACTTGTAGAGATCGAGCCGGCCGTCGTGGTTCACGTCGGCCACCGCGAGGCCCATGATCGCACGCCGGTGATCGCTGCCGGAGCCGACGGAGACGTCGTCGAACGTGCCGTCCGGCGCGGAGTGGAGCACGAAGTCTCCGGCGTTGCCGGGTACGCCGTCGGTGACGATCGCGTCGTTGCCGACGAACAGGTCCGGGTGTCCGTCGTCGTCGGCATCGAACACCGCGGTGATGTGGGTCGAGCCTGGAGCGTCGGTGGAGAGCTGCGTCGAGGCCTCCGCGAAGGAGCGTCCGTCCAGGTTCCGATAGTGGAGGTTTCGAGTGGTGCTGAACTCGCTGACGTACAGGTCGAGCAGGCCGTCGAGGTCGAGGTCGGCCCACTGGGCGTGCAGGCTGTGTCCTCCGCCCGGAGTCCCGGACAATGCCGTGACGTCCTCGAATCGTCCGTGACCATCGTTGCGATACAGTCGACCGCGTCCCGGCTGTCGCCCCGCACCGCGCTCGAAGGCCCCGAGCCAGAGGTCGAGATCCCCGTCCGCATCGTAGTCCCCGAGCGTCGGCACGCGGAACAGCTCGACCGCGCCCAGTCCTGCGCCCTCCGTGACGTCGACGAAGCTCTCGCCGTCGTTACGGAACAGAGCCGTCCTCCCGACGCCGCCGGCGGCGACCACGTCGAGGTCGCCGTCGCCGTCGACGTCGCCGAGAGCGATGCCGGTCTGGGCCCAATCGGATTGATGAGACCGGTCGCCGACCCGGTCGAGCCCGCTGACGATCTCGTGCACGAGCCCCAGCTCGGCGGCACGCTCGACGAAATCCGGTCCGGGCGGCGAGGCGGTGACGACGGCCGTGGCTCCGACGAGCCCGGTCATCCACGAGACGAGGTGTCGGTCGGTCAGCATCCGTCGAGCCTCCTGACGTCGAACGGGTGTCGGAGAAGGGGCCGGCCGCCGACGGACGATGCCCCGACGGTGGCGACACGACTCGGAGTGGCGGCCGACGTCCCCGGACCGGGGAGCCAGTCCCGGCGGCCGAGCTCGGTGAGGATCGCGTCGGCCATCCGTCGGTGGGCCTCGGGGCCGGGGTGGATGTCGGTCGGGTGCACGGTCGTGACGGCGGCCCGGGCCCCCTCGAACGCGGGCAGCAAGTCGACGACGTCGAGGCCCCGACGGGTGCAGCACTCGACGATGGTGGCGTGGACCGAACGCAGCGGATAGTCGTCGCCGAGCAGGGCGAACACCGGCTTGACGACGACCAGGGTCCGAGCCCCGAGGGCGTCGGCTCCCGCGTCGATCGCCTTCAGAGCGCGCTGGGCCGCCAGCCAGCCAGGGCTGTCGTCGTCGTACAGCTGCCTCATGCGATCCGGCAGCGTGGTGAGGAACCGTCGACGGCCGTACCAGCGGTAGGTGGCGAGGTGACGGGTCAGGGCGAGCTGTAGCCGTCGTTTGAGGGGCGGTCGCCAGCGGGTCTCGACGCCGTGGTGCTCGAGATTGGCTCCGAACACGCGGAGCGCGTCGTCGAGACTGTAGGACAGCACCACCAGGTCCGGCTCGTAGAGCGGCCCGAGACGTCGAAACAGGATCTCCTCCTGGACCGTGTTGTAGCCCATGACGCCGCCGTTGAGTACTTCGACGTGGCCCTCGGCGAGCCCGGATAGGCGGAGCTCCATCTGCTCGAGGTAGGTGTCCTCGAGTGCGACCCCCTGACCGAAGCAGACCGAATCTCCCATGCCGAGTATCCGGAAGGTGCTCCGCGGCTTGGGGACGGTGTAATCGCGGCCGCGCAGCCCGTGCTCGTTGGTTCGGTGGTCGATGGTGCGCTCGACGCCGCTGAAGCCGCGACCGTGGTAGAAGTAGCGGAAGTGGCAGCGCGGTCGGAGCTCGTACACCTGCCCCGGATCCTCGGAGGGTCGGAAGTAGCCGGGCTCCTCGGTGAACGGCGGGTGGGTGGCGAGCCGGAATCCGAGCTCGACGAGCAGCCCGGCGACCGCGACCAGCGCGCCGACCCATCCGAACGGGACGGCGAGCAGGCCGGCCCCGAGCGCCGTCGCTCCGACCAGCACGACGAGATCGGCGATCGCCTGGCGAGTACGGTCCCGTTGCAGGAAGGCGACCCTCTCCGGGGCCGTCTGTCGACGACGTGCCACCATGATCAGAAGATCGCGTACACGATCGGCCGCTGCGCCCAGCGCTTCTCCAGCGGCACGACCGTCGCACAGACGGCCAGCACGACGAAAAGGGGCATCAGCGCCCAGGCCCGCTGGTGGCGGGCGAGCTCGATCAGGTCACGCAGGAACCGATAGCTCAGATACAAGCGTCTCACGGTCGGAGCCTCCTTCGCGGTGGATCAGGTAGCCATTCATCACGAGCAGGTCGGCCTCTCCCTGCTCGAAGGTCCGCACCGCCTCCTCGGGCGTGCAGACGATCGGCTGCCCGCGCACGTTGAACGACGTGTTCAGCAGCACCGGCGTGCCGGTCCGCTCCCCGAAGGTCTCGAGCAGTCGATGGAAGCGCGGGTTGGAGTCGCGGTCGACGGTCTGGGCGCGGGCGGTCCCGTCGACGTGCGTGACGGCGGGGAGCTCGGCGCGACGGTCGGCGTGGACCCGACCGACCAGCGACATGAACGGGCTCGGGGCCGGCAGCTCGAAGTAGGTGTCGGCGTGCTCCGTAGGCACCGCCGGAGCGAAGGGACGGAACGGCTCCCGGTGCTTGATCCGGGCGTTGATGACGTCCTTCATCTCCGCTCTTCGCGGATCGGCGAGAATGCTGCGATTGCCGAGCGCGCGCGGGCCGAACTCCATCCTGCCCTGATACCAACAGACGACGTCGCCCGCGGCGAGTCGTTCGGCGACGGTGGCGCACAGGGCGTCGTCGTCGAGCTGGCGGTAGCCGCGACCGTGGGCGTCGAGGGTGCCGCGGACGTCCGAGTCGTCGTAGGCCGGACCGAGGAACGCATGGCGGAGCGGCTCTCGTCGGGGGATGTCGAGCAGGCCGTGCTGCACCCAGGCAGCCGCGCCGACCGCCCCGCCGCTGTCGCCCGGAGCCGGCTGGACGAAGATCCGTTCGAAGGGGGTCTGCTCCAGGATCGCCACGTTCGACGGGCCGTTGAGCGCGACCCCTCCCGCGAGGCACAGGTCCCGGGAGCCGGTGAGCTCGTGCAGGTGGGCGGCCATCCGGACCATCGCCTCCTCCAGCACGGCCTGGAGCGAGGCCGCCAGGTTGCGGTGGCGGTCGGTGAGCTCGTCGTCGGCCCGTCGCGGTGCCCCGAATTCGCGAGCGAAGCGAGCCGAGCACATCCGGAAGGCACGCGAGAAGTCGAAGTAGCGCATGTCGAGGGCGAAGCTGCCGTCCGGGCGCAGGTTCAGGATCTCCCGGAGGCGTTCGGCGAACTCCGGCTCGCCGTAGCTGGCGAGCCCCATCACCTTGCCCTCTCCGCTGTTGACCGAGAAGCCGAGATGAGCGGTGATGGCGCTGTAGAGCAGACCGAGGGAGTGAGGGAAGCGGATCTCCTTCAGCAGCCGAAGGCGGTTGCCCTCACCCAGACCCAGAGTGGTCGTCGCCCACTCTCCGGTGCCGTCGACCGTGAGCACGGCGGCCCGCTCGAAGGGGGATGGGTAGAACGCGCTCGCGGCGTGCGACAGGTGGTGCTCGACGAACGACGGCGGCTCCTCGAAGCCGACGTGGTCCTGAATGGCGGAGGTGAGCGTCAGCGCCTTGCCGACCGTCGACGAGAGCCCCTGACGGAAGGTATGGAACGATCGAGGGTAGTGCTCGAGGTGGGAGTCGACGATCCTCCGTAGCTTGGTCATCGGCTTTTCGTAGAAGACGACGTGGTCGATGTCGGACGGCAGGTGGACGCCGCCCTCGTACAGGCAGTAGTCGATCGCGGCGGCGGGGAAGCGGGTGTCGTGGTGGACGCGAGAGAAGCGCGCCTCCTCGGCCGCCGCGGTGATCGTCCCGTCCTGGATCAGGCACGCAGCCGAGTCATGGTAGTGACACGAGATGCCGAGGGTGTTCATGCACTGCCTCCGTCGGACGTCCTGCGCCGTCCTGCCATGATGAAGAGCCCGCCGAGGTCGCGGACGTCGAGCGCCCAGCCGAGCTGTGCGAGCGCCCGGGACGTCCGCCCCGGCGGAGAGGGCGGCGTCCGGCCGAGGTCGCCGAACAGCCGCAGCGGGCGCCAGCGCCGCCGCCAGCCGATCGGCGGGTACGAGCCGACCCAGTCGACCCCGGTGCGCTCGAACCAGCACAGCAGATCGCCGACCGTGAAGCTCTTCTCGCGCGGCTCGTCGAACTGGTCCTGCACGTAGGCCTGGATCGACTCCTCGGAGGCCTCGTGAAGGTCGAAGGCGCTCACCACGCAGGCTCGCCGGAGCCGGGACCGTACCCGACCCTCGCCGCCGAGGACCCGTCGGACGAGCTGAAAGGGGAGTCGGCCGAAGCGGTTGTAGATTCCGACCACCACGTGTCCGCCGGGTCGGGTGACGCGCACCATCTGGCGGAAGCCCGATTCGGGGTCGTCGAGGTTCTGGAGCACGCCGTGCGAGAGGGTGACGTCGAAGCTCGCGTCGTCGAGCGGTAGCCGGCGGATGTCTCCTCGGACGAAATCGACGCCGTCGATCCGTAGCCGATCGCGCAACGCGCGCGCTCGCCGGAGGGAGTCCTCCGTGTAGTCGACACCGGTGACGCGTCGGCCCCGCAGCGCCATGAAGCAGGAGAACCTGCCGGTACCGCAACCGATGTCGGCCAGGGTGCCGGTGGGAGGCAGCTGACGGTCGACGAGTCGGGCGAACCAGCTCGCGTCGTCGATCAGAGCGTCCCGGTCTCCGTAGCGCTCGAGCTCGTACGACGGCGCCGGGTCGTCCAGTCTCGGCACCGCTCGGGGCCCTGCGGCCGTCGCCTCGATCGGGTTGCCGAGCTCGTTCATCGTCGCCACGACAGGTAGGGGCGCGCAGCGGCAGCCAGCGTTTCGTCACCGGTCTCCCGGACGTGCCAGAGCGATCCCTCGCGGCGACGCCGTCGCAGGTCGAGTGGGCTCGACGCGATCAGCCGATGGACCAGGGCCAGCGGGCCGACGAGCAGGTGGTAGGCCAGCAGCAGGAGGGTCGCAGCGATCCCTGTTCGGAACCAGCGTCGTGGGCTCATGTCGGCTCTCCTTTGGACGGTGTCGTGGAGGGGGCCCGGAGCAGGCGTCTCGCCTCCGACCGCAGCAGTGCGGGGGTCACCCGCAGGAACGAGATCAGCTGCTCGCGGAACGCGTCGCGCTCCGCCGCGCGCGCCCAGCGCCGGGCCTCGCGCACGCGTG